>BGPR01005357.1:84238-94956 GCA_013235015.1 Araneus ventricosus
TCTATGCTTCCGTTCAGTTACGTATTACTCACAAGTATGAATTGATCCTTTGTTTTACTCTCTCGTATACAGTATACAAGAAAAAGTATTGTAATCGTAAAAATATTCGCCTCGAGATTTTGAGGAATCTCACGTTTAGACCTCCCTGAGTCCGAAAAAAAACATTTTTTTGGAATTATATTGTTGATCTGTGATCAAGATAACTCAAAAACGCAACAAGCTAGATGCATGCTTCACATCAAAATTGAAGATTGATTTCTATAAAATTTTGAAAGAAATCAGTGAGGAGGAAGTCTGTCTGTTTGTCCGTTCCTTTCCATGTAAACATGATAACTCAATAACGCAATTGGCTAGATGGGTGAAAATTAGCATGTAGTTTTATCATAAGAATTGCAAATCTACATCAAATTTTGGACCAGGTCTGTCACAGGATCGATCATCTATAGGTTTGTATATTTACGTGAACGCGATAACTCAAAACCGCAAGACTTGGACAAATGAAATTTGGTATTAAATCTTGTCGATCAAATTGTTTATCTGCATCAGAAAAAGGTAAACACACAAAATACATACTCGATTTTCTTCACTAAACTACGAAGCACCAAACGTGCCTTATAGTATACAAGAAAGTCGAGGGGAGAACATTCCCGCTGGTTGTAAATTGTCACAGTTGCAGAATATACAGGTTGCTCACTAAAGTCCCTTACACACCCTTTAATTTCAGAACGACTACAGCTATAGTCATCAAAGTGATGCCTAGAAGTAGTAAAATGGCTGTGCAGTACGCTATTGGATCGCTCACAGAGCCACCTGACGGCAAACTGTAGAATTAGCGTTCCTATCTAGAAAACGCAGCGATATAGTGAAAAAATTCCTTTACAAAGTTGTAGAACATCATCGATTTAGTACAAAAAAGACACCTTGGGGACATTAATACTAAGAACAGAATGCTTAAAACAAACATTTATTTGTTAGCTATTTCCACTTTGTTATGTGACGAAACGCGTTAGATATAGAAAAACTACTTATCACAAGATATCTTTATTTTCTGTGTTCTTTCTACTCTCCGTCAGCTACAATACAAATTTAGGCTTTTGTCTGAATTTCACGTTGCACACTTTCTTCAGCATATTATGTGTCACGCTGCCGCAAGATTCAGTAATACATCATCGGAGGTCCTACAAAGTTGGTGTAGAAGTCGTATAAACGTACAGTTTGAGGTATCTCCACAGGAAAAAGTCAATCGAGGTCATTTTTGACTTGAAGATAACCTTTACTCTTTTATCCACGTTTCGTGTTCTCAAAGTTTTGGAAATCGCGAACAAACAAATGTGCGTTTTAAGTGTTCTGTTCTTTGTAATATTGTCCAAAAGGTGCCTTTTTGTACTGAATCGATGATTCTCTACAATATTGTAATTGACTTTTTTCCCCTATATCGTACAGTTTTCGAGATAGGAACGCTAATTCTACAGTTTTTCATCAGGTGGCACTTTAACTGGTCTCAACGCTACAGCATAACCACTTTATTAACCTAGACACCACTTTTATGACTATTGCTGCGGTCGTTCTGAAAGTAAGGTGGGGTGTAAGGGACTTTAGTGGCCGTCCTGTATAACTGTTACAAAAGAAAATAATTGAATGTTTTGGCACTGAACTTGTTTACCGAGATAAAGAGACGTCTTAACAATAATTAAACAATTACTCAGTTTGAATGTTCAACAATTCTGTTATATGATAGTACAATTAATTTTTTCCTCAATAAAAAAAATCTTCATAAAATTGTTAATTTAGCAATTCATTGCAGCATTTCTTAAGATATTCATCTTGGACCACTGCATTCTACAGAGCGGTACAATGCGACACTTCATGTATTCTTCATAATAAGATTTCTTAGTTCCTTTTTATTCATTTAAAAGTACTGCTTAATAATAATGCATCGTCTCATTTTTGTATTTTTTAAAATTATAATAATTAAATATATTTTCCACTCTCAGACATATTTCAAATATTCTTTTTAAAAAAATACACAATGCTTTTCCATTATGAAATAGTTAATACTTTACACTCAATTTTTTTCACCGCCTCAATGTTAAAATTGCCTTCGTTTTCAGAAAACATCTTCATTTTTTGTATGAAAATACCAAGACTTTTTCTTTATTTTGACTTAGTTCTTCAGGATCTCTGGAGTTTCCCCCCTCTTTCTAGAGTATTTTTCTTTTATATAATTGCTAAATTTCAAAACTACGCAGCAATTAGGAAATCTAATTTTATGTTAAGGCTTCTAGTTTTTATTGTTTCCCTGTTTCTTTTGTACATAAATGGCAAATTACATTAAAGAAATAAGTTGTTTAAAATGAAAAGAAACTCATCTTCAAACAATTTCAACGACGAAGCAGGTAAGTGTTTTTCTTTTCATGTAAAACAAATATATGAAGAGTTCAGGCTTGGACTAAGTTAATGTTTTGCCCATTTTACATAACCAGGATGGATCCAAAAAAAGTTTAAAAGGATAATAAAAAATTATTTATTAACAATAGACAGAAAATACAAAAGAAAATTAAGAGGTTTACTTGCCGATCACTTTTCCACATATTCACCATATATATTTAGGCATTCATCTGAACCGAGGCCAACTTGTTTAACCCGACTTGCTAGAAATCACGTCCTGCCCACTGAACCAGCTCTCGGTAGTTGTCTTCACATCACTGTCTGAAGAGAACCTTGTTCCAGATAAGTGTTCCTACAATTTCGGAAAGAGAAAATAGTCACTTGGCTATTGAGAAGCCATCCGACGTAAACGCCCAGGCATGTGGAGTGATAGTATCATCCTCCTGCATGACATACAGCTCGCAAAACTCAAGAATTGCTCCAAAAGTTCAAGTGGGAGGTCTGGAGCCACCTCTCCATACAGCCCAGATTTGGCACCCAATCTGAGTTCCGAACACTTATCTGGAACAAGATTCTCTTCAGAGAGTGATGTGAAAACAGCTGCCGAGAGCTGGCTCAGTGGGCAGGGACGTGTTTTGTACCAAGCCGAGTTAGACAAGTTGGCCCTGCGTTCAGATAAATTCCTAAATAGATTTGGTGGTTATGTGGAAAAGTGATCGGCAAGTATGCGTTTTAATTCCCTTTTGTATTTCCTGTCTATTGTTAATAAATAATTTTTATTACCCTTGTGAACTTTTTTCATCCATCCTCGTAACATTGCCATGATAGTGCCGAAATGTAATATTTCCAGTGTAATGATGATTCAAGTGCCTAGTTCAATTTGTATCACCAGGCAGCAAGAGCAATTACTGTTATTTTAAACTGCAGTTAATTACTGTTATTTTAAACTGCAGCTAATCAACTTTGATTTTTTTTTCTTAGAAATGAATTTGATGGGCTTGGTACAATTTAAATCTGAACCTGCCATACAACTTCCTGCTTTATGTCTTATTAATCCTATTACATAACAAAAACTTCTTTTATTCTACAATTTTATTGAAAATAAGCTTCATTATTTTTATCACTTGTTTAGTCCGTTCTATTTTAAAACGAGGCATTTAAGTACAAGATTTTATTGTTCTTATCATCCGAAATTTTTGCCCAATACACAGTTTTTCTGTCGTAGTCATAAGGATGAAAAAATCGATATTATTATGCAAATGACTTTCTCTAATACTTCCATAAAAGAATGCGCTGATAACGTATGGCTGAAAATAATTTTGCAGCCCAAACGTTCTCAATCAGTATCAATAAAAATCCGCTAAAATTACAGGAGTAGCGTTAGAGTCCACCCGACGGAGGGGCAGGATCTCCTCGACAGGGGGGCTCGACCTGGTGTACAAGGAGAGGGGCGTAATGATGATTCTCTCAAATTTTCACCAGATCTTTATTTATCTACTAGTAGAATAGCCCGTTGCGTGAACGGGGTACAATAATTTGCCCCGACGAAGGGCACAGCATCCCCGACAGGGGATGGACACTGGCGCCAGTATACGAAAGTAGAGAGTATGCCGATATATATACGAAAGTAGAGAGTATGCTGTATATGAGTATACGAAAGTAGTGAGTATACCGATATATGGGTATATGAAAGTAGTGAGTATACCGATCACTTTTAACTTGTTCACTGGTAACAGGACACTGACGCCAGTATACGAAAGTAGTGAGTATGCCGATATATATACGAAAGTAGCGAGTATGCCGATATATGAGTATGCGAAAGTAGTGAGTATACCGATATATGGGTATACGAAAGTAGTGAGTATACCGATATATATACGAAAGTAGTGAGTATGCCGATATATGAGTATACGAAAGTAGTGAGTATATCGATATATGGGTATATGAAAGTAGTGAGTATACCGATCACTTTTAATTTGTTCACTGATAACAGAACACTGGCGCCAGTATACGAAAGTAGTGAGTATGCCGATATATGAGCATACGAAAGTAGTGAGTATGCCGATATATGAATATACGAAAGTAGTGAGTATGCCGATCAATTATAACTTGTTCACTGATAACAGGACACTGGTGCCACTCCTGTAAAAGTATTTAAAATTATCTCATCCACTGATAACCACTGCTATTTTTTTTAGTTTCTTAATTTTCATATTTTCTGGTACTATCGTCGGTGACAATTATCCAAAGAAATCTTTTTTATGTTCTCTTAAAATATACGAAATTTCCTGTTTATTGATGCAAGTTGTTAGTCGCGCCATTTTTTCCGATTTCTCAAATCCTTTTAATTGTTTATTTTTAGTTATAGCCACAATAGTTGCAAAAAATAAAAACATTTAAAATTTTCATTGGAAATGTTCAACAACGCGCAGAATTGAAAATATAACAATTAAAAGTGTTAACATGTATTTAAAAAAAGTCCTCCTCCAAACTTCTACAATTCTTGAGTAAAGACCTCATGCCAAAGTTTAATCTGCTAGCTGATTGTGATTTTGAGTAACTTTCAAAATGATCAGAAGAATACACTAATTAATCAACATAAAATCTAATTTATATCAAAAAATCTTTTGTTGCCGCATGGAATTTGCTTCTTTCGTTTTTAGTGGAGTCGATTCACATGATGTCTCAATCACATGATAAACGTAACTATGCACACCGTTATGTGACATCATGTTTTTTTCATACTTTACCGTTAAAGGAACCTCAATCCTCGCCAAGCTGAAATACTGCCGTTATTCTGTTCTGTCGCCAGAATCCATCACTAAGGTCGTTAGAAGTTGGCGATCTACGCCAACTTCTAACGGCAGGTTGCCAAATCTTATCGATAATTCGCTGGTGATCTGTCGCTAGAATTCGTCTGGTTTTGTCTGCGAAAAAGTACCTTTTTTTTTCCTTCTTCAAGATGGCCAGTCAGAGCCGGCCCGAACAAAAGCGGAGCCTGGTGCAAAGTTGACTTGCAAGGCCCTGAAATAAATTTAGTACAACAAAATAATGTATTGTTTTTTGCTAATTATTGCATTGCACAGTTTGTTATAGCTAAGACTAAAGGAATACATGAAAATGTTAAATAATTAAATTATTTTTATAAATTTAATATTTCAATCACACAAATGCTTCATAAATGCAATTTGGCATTCGACTTACTAGAATAGGTTTACAATATGTGATTTTTGTTCTATTTTTTTCACATCTTTTATAGCAAATTCGTTGATAATATCATCGAGATGTAGTTTTTTGGTTAAAAAGAATTCGATAGGTAAAATGGATAAGCAAATCAATTTCTCTTCAGTAGCGCTGGATCTCGAGTATATTTTTTTGTTATTTTCAACCTTGTGAAAGGTCTTTCTGCAGATGCGACAGTCGTTGGAAAAGTGGATATAATTTTTGAACACAAGCAAAATTTGGATACAATTCAAATAAATTATTTTTAAATAAATATTGTAAGATTTGTAATATTGGTACAAAGCTATAAAGCTTTTTCCCTGAGATGCTAATCTTGGCGACTTGGCGATAAATTTGGCTATCTTGGCGACAAAAGGAATTTTCTAGAAAAGACTCGAATTGTCAACCTATTTCTAATCACTTCATGAACTTTCTGGATATTACATCACATCCTACGTAATGAAGTCACTTCCTGTTGAAAAAGCATAAAAGCCAAGAAGAGTTAGTTGGATATTGATCTGCAAGCAAGCTGCTGAGCAAATAGGAAATCTTTGAGCGCTGTGTTGAGATTTAATGGTAATTTCTGTTGTGAATTTTTACAAGTGCTGCTTTAATACTTGTGTTACGTTTCTTTGCTTAAAATATCTGTAAAATAAAGAGCTTTATTTCTTTAATCCTGCTTATTGGATTGCATTCACGTACACCCACAAGACAATTTTGACACAATATTGTGTCCTGGAAGGCAAACTTTGATTTCGTGAAATAAATCAAACTAATTCATTTTCCTTTTGCAAACTCTGTTAGCGAAGCGGGGCCCTCAGTAACGCGGGGCCTTGTGAGCTAGCGCTGTTCGAAACCCCTTCGGGCCGGCCCTGTGCCCAGTGTATTCCAAAATTAATTTTTTGCTGAGTGTTTGACGTGTTTCACGTGAGAATAGATCGATTCCTATTTATATTGTTACTAGAAGATTTGTGGCTTTTAGCTTGCCAACAATGTCTCATATGTCATTGTCACAAATTTACAAACGAAAGTTGTTGAAGAAAATCTGTTGCAGATTGCCAGAGTGCTTAAGAAATTAAACCAGCGGGAGTGGTCTCCCCTAAACTTTCTTGTATACTTCCCCAAAAAGGTGCTGTTTCCCTCCCCCGCATGATAAAAAAATTCGAACCTACCGAAGTCCAGAATCCAATAACTATCAGAAGGGTTTTCATTGTAGATTATAGTGATTGTAAAATATTTAGGTAAAGAATAAAATTCAAAGAGATTCGTTCGTTTACGTAAAACACATCTATCACACACTTACACTCTTGCCACCTCAAGGACAAAGTGACGTAATCCTTCCGCGTGCACAGAGATTGCTACCAGTACGCATGCGTATGGAGAAAGGGGTTAGAAAAATTAATAATGCAATTTGAAATCCTTTTTTTAAACCGACTGAAACGAAATTTGGGCACAGATCTATAATTAATGTTAGCAACCGCCATACCAATTTTTATTTACCTAAGCCAAAGGGTTTAGGAGATATAATTTTTACAAGTATGCGATTATACAGTCGGACAGGCCATCAACCCTTCGACGAATTTGGTCCAAAATTTGATACGGACCTACAATCATGATGATAAAACTGTGTACCAAATTTTATCCATCCAGCTACTCAAGTTTTTGAGTTATAGTGTTCACATGACCGTTGACAGACAGACTTCCCGTGGACGGATTTTGTCCAAAATTTGAAAGAAACCTACAAATTATGTGTCAAGGTCACATACCAAATTTCATCCCCCCGTAGCTCTAATAGTTTTCGAGATATCGTGTTCACAGACAGACACACACACAGAGACAGACATAATTCCAAAATTGTGCTTTTCGGACTCAGGGAGGTCTGAAGCGTGGAGATTCGCCAAAATCTCGAGTTCTCTTTGTATACTTCGTATACGAGAAAGCAAAAAATCGTGAAAAACAGAACTGATGAATCAATTGACACTAACTTTCATTTTTTGTTTTTTCCGAGCAAAATAATGCTAAATCCACAAACAGAAAAAAAAATGCATTACCAAATATAAAATTTAAAAAAATGCTGAATTGATGAATGCAAATCTTTAAGTAAAAGAAGACTTTCAGTGTAAGAAAGGTTAAGAAAAAAATATTATATATATATATATATATATATATATATATATATATTTCTCTGAGGAAACACTGTAGTCTCTTTTTATTTTCTGTTGATTCATCCACGGACATGCAACTCCATTAATATTAAATAGAAGTTATGTGGATGAATCAACATAAAATGAAAAGAGACTACAGTGTTTCCTCAGAGAAAAAAAGCAAACAAACAATGCTGAAAGATTATATTAGAAAAAAGAATCAAAACAGTATCTCCATGTGTGTGCTAATTTGTAGACGTAGACAGAAAGTCTGGTTTTCCCCCTCTTTGGCACGTAGCCAAACCAAACCACGTGACCGCGTTACTTCCATCATTGGCTTTTTATATATATGTCACCGTTAAAGCGTATAATTCAGTTATTCTATAGAATAACTAATGACAGGCCGTTAAAGTGTAAAATAAACATTCTGACATAAAAACAAGTCCGCTTTTTTATAACTTTTGATTGCATATCAGCCATAACCGATGGAAAATTAAAACCACTATAACAGTGTCATAAAACTGTAATGTCGCTTTCTTGCCATATTATTCTTATAGTTGGAAAGAGAGATTTACAGGAATACGTATTGAAAGGAAGGCAATGACAGTCGACCTTGGCGACAAACTTGGCGACTGTTTAGGCAACTTGGCGACAAATTTGGCGAATTTCGCGACAAAATGAAGGTTCAAGAATATACAGGAATTGTCTCGGTATCTCTATTAGAAACGAAGTTATGGACAAATTCCACTATAAACGCAGATTCCTTACATTCAATGAGCTAGCGAAGCTACTAGGTTCCATCTCCCGCTGCTAGCGAAGCCGTAGGATGTTTTTAAAGTTAAAAAAAATTTGCCCGGCGCCCACTTCAGATGCTGAAAATACAAATAGCCAATCTGACTAACAAACAGGCTGCATCATGTCGGCTATTTTACACTTTAACGATGCGTGGACCGTTATTCTATAGAATAACTAGTTAAAGTGTAAAATAAAAGTTTATTTAACACTTTAACTGACTTGATCAGTTATTCTATAGAATAACTAGGTATTCTATAGAATAACGGATTTCATACTTTAACGGCAACATATATATTAATCTCTTTATTTTCAATTCCGTGCCCTTTTTTCTGTTTGTTTCAGTTTGTTCATATGTGGCACCAGGCTGCCGTCCACGACGAGGAGTTCCTGTCTACCACGGATTGTCGTGATTTGGTCGACATCGCCAGAGCATACGACTTGCAGCCTCGGGTGTTTTGTCACCACTGCGATTTTGCGCACGGCAATATCGAAGTAAGTAGCGGAAACAGTTCACGGAAATTACATTAATACAGGGTGTGGGACATATTTCAAAAATTAATCAAAAGAATCTAACAATGTTGCAACTACGGGTTATTTTTTTAAAGAAAGAACATATAAAAGAGTTTTTTCAGATAGGTAACGCGGCGTTCTGAATTTGCTACAGCGAGAGAACTCCGTACGCAATGGCTACCGATCGGCAAAAGCCGACATGGGCGCCCATACCCGGGGGCAAGGTGCCCCCCCCCCAGCTCTCATTGAAAGGAAAAATATAGTGTAATCATGTGTTTCTATTTCAAGAAAATGAATTAAAAGTCGAAAAGAATTAATGTTCAGGAAGGTCTGAAACGTAAAATGCGAATATTTTTGTCCTCCTCGAAAAGAGAAAAAAAAACCCTGGTTTCGAGGACAAAGTGATTGGCTTGTTCGACAGGAAGCAGTGGCGAATTCAGAATTCGGGTCTGGGGAGGGGGGGGGGGCTGAGGGCATAAAAAATTTATATCGTCATGACGAATGTCATACCTCATGGCTTATGTAAACCAAAACACTTTAACTTTACTCACCTAACAATAAGGATCATAAAAAATACTGCAATACTTTCGATAATTTAATAAAAAATACAATGAAATAACTAGGCAAAAAATGTTTTCGACCGCGTCAACGCTACAAGTACAAGTGGAATGACTAGAGAATTAGAAAAATTTTCGAGCCTGTCAAGCCAGAAAGCAATGTTGTCACTTTTTTGTTATTTTTTTAAAAAGGATAAATTAAGAACAAAGAGTTGTAGTAATTTTAAATAAAATCAAGAATTCTGATTTAGCTCTGGGGAGCTGTAGCCCGATAGCCCCCTCCCCTGGATTCGCCACTGGCAGGAAGAAAAGAAATTTAAAGTTTGCTTTTTCAGATAAATATTAGTGCCAAATCCATAAACTAACCTATGCATAATAATTTACTTTACAGTTTGCTTTTTATATCAATACCAGTGTAAAATCTTATGAGGTGATACATTTTTAGTTTGTTTTCTGTATCAAAGTATAAGGACTTCGCTCCTGCATTTGTGTTGCTAAATATTCACTGGTTTCAATAAAGTAGTTAGAATAACGTGTTATTCTTTTTCATAGAGTATGAGTTCCATGGCCTAGTATTTTAGTAACAGGACAAAGTTTTTAACAGGGTCGGAGCTGGAACTTTTTTATGGCTACTTACAAGTCGCCATTCGCCTTCCAAAATATTAAAAAAACTCCACCCCCCCCCGCGGGCACCCCCCCCCCCCCCCTCTACAAACTGGCATATGGGCGAGCTTGGAAGCCGATGCGCATCTTCTGGTTTCCTTTTCTAGTTTTTCTTGAATATCTCAAAAAATATTCAATCTTCACACTACCTGTCAATTAACAAATTAAAGAGCACAAAATTTAAATATTTTTCTTCTAGGTTTAATATTTTAGCAGATAATAGCGCAGACAATGGCTCTCAAAAATGGGGGATTTTCAATAATTCATGGCCACCTAGACCACCGTAACGGCGCGTTTCCTATCTGAAAAAAACTTTTTGAAATGCGCTCTCATTTAAAAACCAGCGGGAGTGGCCTCCCCTAAACTTTCTCGTATACTTCCCCAAAAAGGTTCTGTTTCCCCTCCCACCGCGTGGATAAATTAGAAGACCACATACCAA
>BGPR01005358.1:0-42022 GCA_013235015.1 Araneus ventricosus
TTAATTAATAAAACCTCTACAACAAGTTCTTTTACTGATTTTACTTATTTCATGAGCTGAAAATAAATATGACGTTAGTGTGTGTCTATCACCAATGGTTTGCAAGATAAAACAATAGCATTATTTATGTTAACATTTAAAATTAGGTTTAGAGTATAGGCGTTAAGTTAAAAAAAACTTTTCCTTGATAAATTGTGTAAAACATATTAATTAATAGAAAAAAAAACACAGAAACTGTCTTGTAACTCTACCAGAGCTTAATTAAAAATTAGAACTGAGAAAACTAAAATTAAAAACAAAAGGAATAGTTACTTTGTTCCGTTCCGAAAGATTCTTTTGCTTGACATTGTTGAGAAAACTTTGTTTACACGGTCTCTTTGCAGATTCTAGCAGTAATCTGTCGCCATTTGAGTACCCACCATCTCTGGAAACGGTCCTCCATTGTTTTCATCATCATTCGCCAGAAGAATTTCAAGGAAGCAGTGTAAATGCTTGTCCAAACAATGAGCCTTTATGCTCATATTACACAAAACCAAAGAACTCTGAAGCTGTTGACTAAATCAACATTTGAAACCTTGTGGTTGCTCAGAAAGCTCTTGACAATAAAAAGCTCTTGGCAAATAAAATCCGCGCGTTTTGCTGTGTTTCATTCATGGAATTCACGAAATGAGGATCGTTTATGATCTGTCTGATTTGAGGACCATCAAAAATTCCAGTTTTACGTTTTTCCATATCTATTCCAGGCATTTTTAATCCTATGTATACAAAGCAAAGGCTATCCAGATCAAGACATTTCGTGAACTGTTCCATTAACATGCAGAGGAGGCAAGATGATTCCATCTCGTTCCACAAATGACATTTCTTTCTCCAGCAGCCATGCTCTCCCTCGCAGGCCACTCTTTGTTTCTCCAGTGGTATTATTTGGCTCTGTGAGTGTATGGGCACAAGAAGCGAGGACATTTCTTGCGACTGTCCTTGGAAAAAGTTTACCATTTTTAAATCCCCAAAAATTACCTATTGATGTTTATGAAACTTTATCTTGTTCATGGCCAAAGATGTTCATTCATCGCATGGCGTTTTTCATAAGGACAGATGCTAATATTCTTTTTTCTTTTGATATGATTAATTTGTTACAGGAATAACTTGTTCTTTAAATTTTTAAATAAGAATTTACAAAATGACGAAGTCTACGAATTCATAAAATTGTATCAAAATAATACTAGATATGAGATACTTCCATTAAATTCGAAACGTAAGTACGCAAACAAGTCTTGAAAATTAAATATTTTTGAAATTATATTTACTATTTTTTTTAATTAAAGGTTCTACTGTGAAAGCCGACTCCACAATTCAACAGACTACTGAGCATTTTAATAGCGAGTAAATTGTGAAAATCTATTGCATCAGCCGTTACATAATAAAGTTTGAAAAATTTATTGAAATTGAAGAAGAAACTACTCAGATAAACGTGGTATCTCTGAACAAAATTTTTTAAAGTGATGTAAAAGTTGTTTTCTGCAACAGTTTGCTCCGAAGTTATTGAAGAAAAATGTTAGTTTGATTAATTTTTAATTAATAATCAATCAAATTAAAATTTTGAAAAACCCTTTCTTAGTGAGCGTCTACTACCCAAGGAGTAACTATTAGCGAAATTTGGAAGATCAAGGTTCAACGGTCTGTCTTGTTAAGCATTTTGAACAATTATTGCATCACTCAATTCACAGATGATATGCCAGCCTAAACATATTATCATGTTATCATGCTAAAATTTTAATGCTTTATTGTTAGAAATATTTTCACTCTTCGTCATGTTCAGGTTATGCTTTCTTTCTTCCAGTGCATGTATAGTTTGTTACCAAACAAGTGGTCCGTTAGATTAAGGAACGGCAAGGAACAGTGTCGGCGACTCGGAGGGGGGGGGGGGGGGGCCCCCCCTCACTCTTTTGGGAAGTATTTTTATTTCATTTTAGTTGCCTAAAACTAGGAATTATAAAAAAATAATAGTTTTCAGGAAAGCTAGCTAATTTTGTAACTAAATTTTTTAATTTTGTTGTCTGCCCTACTTCGTATACTTTTAGGTGTCTATAAATATTTTGCCCCTCCCCTACTTTTATTCTCAATCTCCGCCACTGACAAGGAAATTGTTGTGAATCCTACAGATGCAATTTGTTTGGTTCAGTCGGTCGCCAAAGACATCGGTAGGGCTTACTGTCGATTACACGCACTAATTACAGCTTGACCACACTTATGCAGACTAATTAGAGAGATTTGCATTATCCGACAAAAGCGTCCATTATTCGAACTAATTAGGATTCGATTGGATTATACAGTCCAATCAGAACATTACAGTATCCACGGATTATGCGACTTATTCGCGGAAGGCGTTGATTATTCGAACTGATTAATGTTTGAAATATCTTATACGAAAAGATGGTTTATTATTCAAGCTAATTAAAGTTGGATTTCACCTGGATAATCCATTTATTCATATTTATGAATTTCATTGACAGCATGATAGCTGTAATTCAAAAAATCTATCCAACATTCTGGCTTCTTCCAACTTTGGTTGCCATTTTTCTTGACAAAATTAGAATCCCGATTTTCCCAAAAGCAAATAATCCATTTATTATTTAATTCGAAGTATATGGAAACATACAAAACTAATTTGATATTGTATATCAAGCCTAATAATTAAATGTTACTTTGATTCGTTGTGTCTTTGACGCCAAATCCAAATAACAAAACATCGGTGAAAGGGTTGAAAGTTTCAAGTCTCTCTTTTGCCACATGGAGTAAAGTGTAATGACTATTTCATTAGTTTTCATTGTCTCACTTTTTTTGATGTCGCGGTGGCCTAGTGGTAAGGTCTCGGCTTCGGTGCCAGAGGTTTTCAGGTTCGAAAACTGTTTCCACTAAAGATCTACCGTTTATGTGGACCTGTTGCACGCTAAATCATACGTAGGGAGCCACACGCCCCTCGAATGGTGTGGTGTGGAAGCTTGGAGAGTGTGTGGCAGTCCAGGTGTCCACCCCGTCATCTGACTGCTGCTTAAAATTACGAGGTCCGTCCCAAAATAGCCCTCGTGTTGCTTCGATGACATTAATATAACTAAACTAGCCCCATTTCCCCCCTACATGTTTCAATTTTTATATGAGTGACTCTAGAGAAACCCGAAACCCTACATGTAAACAAATTTGTTTGAGAAATAATTATTCAAAGTGAATATGAACGACCTAATTTATCATTTTCAATTTGGAAAGGCGGCAGTTGTACATACATACGCTAAAAGATGTATGTCCAACTATCTAAGCCGAGCTCTACCTCATTTGACTTTGCAATTTCCTCAAATTGGAGGCAAAAGGCAAAATTGATCAACTGACTCTGGCTGCAGAGAGTCTATAATATGGTAAGTTTTATGCAATACTTTATACGTCATACATTTAAAATGTCATGATTTTTTTCTAATCTAAACTCAATCATTTAACCCCTAAACTCCCCGTGTTACCTTTAACTCTATCAATACGGGAACGTCCCATACGTCTCTTCAAGCAAAATACGAGGGCGTATGCTTTCTTCCTTAGAGTTGTTCACCCAGATGTGTTTAGGGAAAAGGGGAATTTTCTTGGAATTCGGTCAGTGTGATTTTTGAGGGGGAGGGAAGTGAATTCCCCTTATCTTTGATAGAAGATCTCGGGCGTTCCCGTATTTCGAGGTCCCTTTATTCCAATGGCCTTTGGAATCAGAGGGTTAAGCAGTGTGGGCTCTTCAGCTCAGAAACAAGCTGTGCTGCAGAAGTTGTATTGACCTAAGTTATAGGAAATTTTATGCTGATTATTTTGGTATATATGATGATATATTAAAAATTGATAATTTTTGAATTATAAGCAAAAAAACTGGGAAATTTTTTTCGTGATTTTTGGCTATAACTAAAATTCCAACAAATAGTTTTGGTGCCAAAAAAAGATAAAGGAGCAAAAAATTAAACTCCTCCAGAATTATGATTTAAAAACTACTTAACGATTGAGAGAAAGCAAAAAAAGGCCAAATGAGGAAATCGCGCCAAGCGGGAGCTGCTCCGGAGTGCAGCTCCCGCTTGGTTGATGGGTGCAAGTGTTGCTGATGGGTGCAAGTGTTGCTGCGTGTTGTTGATGGGTAGCAAACTAATTTTGAGCCAAAAACAATACATAAAACAAAATATAATTTTTAAAGTATTTTTCCCATGTTTTATTCAGAAAACGAAAGACAAAATACATTTTAAAATCATTTAAAAAAAATCGGGCCTTTAAGGGTTAATCATTTTATTTGTAATTATTCAGTTCAAGACAGTCAAGTTATGTTATTTACCGTTAGTCCGCTTAAGATACTTCTGCTTGTATAATGAATGCCTCAAGAAAGATCTTAGGCTTTCCACGCGACCACTCCACGCCACGGAAATGACGGCGGCACTGCAGGTCATTCTCTTTTTTAGCCCAGCCATTTAGTAGGCAGAATGACGGCCACAAGACTGCTTCACTCTAACTCCCTAGGTGAAAGCCTCTCCCTCCCCACCCGAAATCACTGAGCACACCTTCCAAATGGCGCGGAGTGTTGGAAATTACGACGGGTGGATATTCAACCTTCCGCTCTAACGCCATGCCAATTCTGGCTGCTTTCCACATTGACAATGATTTTGGCGTGGAGTGATCTTAAATCACCGGTTTTCAGAAGTACTCCTTTGACAGTTTAAAAAATAGAGGTCTCTCCCTTCCCACCCGAATTCACTGAGGGCCCCTTACAAATGCTGCGGAGTGATGGAAATCAGGACGTGTAGGATATTCTACCTTCCGCTCCACGCCACGCCATTTCTGGCAGGTTTGGACATTGACAATGATTTTGGCGTGGAGTGATCGTGAAAGACCGATTTTAAGAAGTGCTTCCTTTGCAGTTTACAAAATGTAGGGAAATCTTTAGAATTGTGAGTTATTGTACATGCAACAAATAAAATTTACCCCTGTTCTGTTATCTATTTTTTAATGTCAAGCTTTAGTTTGGGCGGCTGGCCACTATGTTATTATGATGACATTACTTCACAAACATATATAATAAGAATTACTGCTATATCTGTGTTGGTATGCTATTTCCGTCTACATTTCACCTCGATATGGTATTTAGCTTTAAAATAATGTTTTATTAATTCGAAATAGTTTGTGTTTTGCTCCTGTATAGTTTGATAATAAAAAAAATTATTTTATTTCAAAATTTTATCTAGTCCATATATAATAATTTTTTTAAAAACTTGCATTACTAATGTATTTTGTCATTATAAATTAATTCCATAGAAAGCTATTTTTATTTAGAGTTAGTTTGCAAAAGACAACTTTGACAAAATAAGATTCTATCTTAAAAATCTATGTGTTTTTAGAATTTTTGTAGCGTTACAGAAATAACTTTAAAAAATCCTTCATTTTGCTGCATTTCGTTATCTTATTCTTAATTAATTTCGAAATCCTTCGGCAGAAATCCTTTTAACAAAATTCTAATATCCTCAGACGATAAAAAATAGTTACTATATTGCTGTTTCTTATTTTTTATGTATTCAGAGCAAAGCGATGGCAACGGTAAAAAAAAAGTAACGATGATGGAATTTTGGTGCTCATTTGTAGTTGGATGCTTGAGGAAGAAAATAAATGGTTTTTTCACAAAAAAGATTTATTTGCTTTAATTAATTTTCCACTTACTGTAAGAAATTCGTTGGAAAACCATATTATTTTATTAATTTTGAAAATGATTTGTAAGAACTTGGTTTTTCAACCATAAAACTAAGAATCAATGGAGTAGCTGTTAAATTTAAAATCATGTTATAAAATCCAATATACATTCTTAAGTTACGCATAAATACAAAAACGTTTACTTTTTTATATTTATACAAAGGTTTTCGCTTTAAATAAATATGATTTAACGTATTTATATCTTTTTTTATATTTCAATTGACTTGACGATAGACTTAATGTAGAACATTCATGAACAGAAGAAATAATATTCACAAAATAGTTTTAAAATAATAAATAAAAGGCTTTGGAATTCATAAAGTCTCTCTTTTATTTTTGTCCTACTTCTATGGGTTTTTTTCTTGTGGGTTGTATATCTTTTTCGCGAGGAAAGTCGAAACAGATGACTCTTTCTTCTCAAATCCAAATTCGACTAGTTTCAAGAATGCCATTTGCATTCAAAATTCCCCAAACCCTTTTATGTATTTCTTTTGGGTGAAATAATTTTTGTTATTAAATGAATATTTAAGAATCATTTCTTAGAACTGCGAGAACATTTTTTGCGTTTTTCTGTTTACTCTAAGCGCATAAGTAAGATTCTAATTATTCAAATTAGTTTTCTCGTCTCTGGCAGGCTTATACTTTAGTTGCACGGGTTAATGTGATTTTAGTTTCTCCCTTGGGAACCTCAAGATTTTCATTCCAGGAAATACTTTTGGTATTTGAGTGCTTGATTAATGGCTTTTTTAATACAGTCGTTTATGGTAATTCCATTTCTTGAAACACTTTCCTGTAACGTAAAGTGCCTTGATTTTAATATTTTCTTTAACTTTATTGAATTTAAATTTTTTGGTAATTTTTGTAGCACAATTTGATTCCCTTACGTCAGAAAACTTATGGTGTAGTTGTTAGACTGAATGATCATAACAAGACAAAAATGGGATTTATTAAAAATTTTGATTTTATTTAATTGGTTTAATTTTTATTGAAATCATTCTCTCATAGGAAAAAAAAAATAATCTCTCTATATTTTAAAATACAGTAAAGCACCGTTTATACCTTTCTCATTTATACGTCGTTTCATCATTGTCCCGATTCATTCGTATTCACTGTAATGATAAATTGCTTCGTTTATACGACGCAAAGCTTCAGTTATACGTCATTTTTCGCCGTTCTAAAATGAGAAAAATTCCTCTTTTATAGTATGTGAACTAAGATAAAGATATAATGACTTCAAAATTATTCACAATTGATAAATTAATAGAAAAAAAATTTACTGGTGGTAGTTTAACCCTCTGATTCCTAATGCCATTGAAATAGAGGGACCTAAAACGTCCGAGCTCTTCTATCAAAGATAAGGGAAATTCGCTTCCCCCTCAAAATCCACAATGAGATCTGGCATTGTCTGAATTGTAAGACAACTCCTCTCTTCCCCAAACACATCTGGGCGAGCCATAACGAAGAAAGCACGCGCCGCGGGTGTGAAATCAATCACACTTAACAAAAGGGGGTGCAAATTTTACAGTGACATTCGGTCGCTTCGGACGGCTACCGTCTTTTGCTTGAAGGGACGTATGGGACGGTAACGTATCGATAGAGTTAAGCCATGATGAAGAAGTGATTCTACCTTCCTTTCAAGACGCAATGGACTCCATTTAAAAACTATTTCTTTTGTCAAAAGCATAGTTAAAAAAACATTCAAAGAACTTAATTTGATTCATAATACCGTACTTAATATTCGCAGATAATCAGCACGTCAGACGACGATTAAAGATTATTGTAATTAAAGCCTACCTGCTTGCACATAAATCGTATAAGATATGTTTAATTAGTACTCAAGATATGCAGTAAAGATATGATTTTTCCCAGTTTTATGATAACTGCTTAATTTTTAAATTTAATTATTGTTTTCCATACTGTGTAGTATTATACTAGTACTATCTTTAAAAAACTTTAAAATTAATACTTTAAAATGAAATTGCATTCGTAGCATTGCATTTATAATAATCAAAGTTTTTTTTTAAAATTTCGATTATACGTCTTTTCATTTATACGTCGCTCTACGTAAGTCCCTTGAAAGACGTATAAACAGTGCTTTACTGTATTTGTATTTTATTTATACCTATGTCAGAAGATTTGGTTTGGTATTTTAGTGCATAATGGATATTTAATTACAGAATTAGCGTGTGCTTGAAGTTAAATGCATATATTATTTGACTGATATGAATGGAGAAAGAAAAGAAAGCTATTTAAAAACATTAATATTATATTCTGACAAGGTCATGTTTCTAAATTTGTTGAAACAGTCATCTAAAATCGGCGAAAAGTGTGCTGAATCATAATAGCAACTATATTTTAAAACCATAAAATGTATTAAAGGGAAAAATGACTAATGACTAAGGGCTCTGAAGAAACTAATCAGAAAAGACAGTATGGATTTATAAATGAGAAGTTCCCTAGACCTCGAGTATGTAGGATGCATCGTTAAAGAGGAGCAGAATTTTTTAAAAATATCAGTACAAATTTTTTTAAGGAATATTGAGAAATTTTAGTATCAATTACGTTGCCAGTGAACTTTATGCAATAAAATAAATAATTTTTTTTAAGGTATAAGCTTCTATTCATGAGAAAAAATGAACGCAAAAGTTGAAAATAATTTTTCTCATTACAATAAAATGCATAGTTCGAATAAAAGCGTGGACGCCTTATATAGCACTTTATATTTTGTGTATATTTCCTTAAACAAATGGAATATTCCTAGAAGATAAAGGCGTCCATGCTTTTATTCGAACCATGCATTTTAATGTAATCAGAAAAATTATTTTCATCTTTTGCGTTCATTTTTTCGCATGAATAAAAGCTTATACTTTAATTTTTTTATTTATTTTATTTTCTCCTTTTTAGTGACGGCTGACACCACGAATACACACGACGTGTTAGGCATAGTAAGCCAAATTCAATTACCAAATTCTCCAATATAAAACACATATTAAATATTCGTTACGAATATTACATACTACGAATTTCCAAAAAAGTGCGATACAGACCCAGAGACGAAACTTTGAGTGCGAAACATTTGGCGCACAAGAAGTAAAAAAAAAACTACTTCTGCTTGTTGGCGAATTCTAATAAACTACGTCATTCATCGGTGCAGCGCCGGAAGTATAGCGTATTCTCTGTTAGCTTCTTAACCTGTTACAATCCTACATAACGTGAGGTTACCACCTTCCAAACTTTATCACCCAAATATAGGGCTAAAATTTTAATATCATTTTGCTAGGTTTAAAATAGGTATAGATTGCAATTTTTTTTGCTTAATATTGTATTGTCACCAGAAACCCACCACTGTGGTAGATTTCAAAGCTGTAGCTCGATTGGAAGTAGGTAAGAAATCTATCTCAAGATTTGAGGACGCGACAGTCAAGTTGAATAAAAGCTTATAAAAATGAGCCTGGTTGAAATGGACAAAAACATTAGATTAAAATAAGCTGTAGATTCAGAAACCGTAGTAGTAAAAGCTGTAGATTCTGCGCATGTGCTACGAATTGATTTCAGTTTTCTACTTTCAAATTGAAGCAAATGATATTGTCACGAGCAAGAAAACAGCAAAATTTTACCAAACAATGCTGATATTTAAAGAACCTGCATGCGATAAAAAATAAATACCAAATTTTGCAATTTATTATTAATTTATTTCTCATCATTTGATGGCAACGATTTGTACGCAGGATGTTTGCACACTTTTTAGACGATGTCGTTTCGCTGTAGGAAAAATTCGTTTGCTTGGAAAAAATTTATTTCTACAACAATCACATTTTTGAAGCTATCATCTGCTGCCTGAAAGTTTTGGTTACATGCAAAAATGGCGTTGGAAGGCTAAGTTTTTACTCTTTCCGAAGAGAGTTAATCTTATTCAGATATTTAAAGACGACGTGAAAGCCATGGGTTTTCAATATCTAAAGCCACAATAGATGATATTGTTAATAAGAAAAAGAAAAATCGTCAATTTCTAGCTTCAAGTGCATAAATTGTTCCAAATACGTATCCAATGCAAAAATGCAGTTGTTCGAATATTGCATAGGTGGGATTTTTAATGTTAAAAGAAAATCCTCCAAGTCAAAGGTTTGTTGCAAAATCATTAAAATGCTGATAAACAAAATTATTAACACCGATTTGCATCTCAAAAATGCCAAAATTTTCATCGTCTTTCTCCACGTCACATCGCTGAACTGAGAAAACGCTGCGGACGAAAATGCAAAAAGTGCTGTCACAATAGATGAAGCTCCAGTCTATTTAGATGACTGCAAGAAAAAATTCAATTTATTAACATAAATGAGGAGAAAAAATCTTAAAACATGGTTCAAAGAATCTAAAGAAAGTTTTTCTAAGGGAATTATGATTGCTGCTGTTTTTTCATATAATGCCAAAATAAAAGTAAAGAGAGTGGATAAAAATTTTAACTCCACATACTAACAGGAGCATATTTTATCGACAATCTTCAATTATGAAATAACATTTCTTTGCCCACAATGCCATCAAGCAGTAGAACTGCACCAAAACAAAACAAGCAACCACACATCACAGTCCACTGTTAATTTCCTGCAAAAAACGGAGCACGAAATGGGTATTAAGATTTATAACCTTCACTGATATTCCTGGTAAATAATTCTGTATCACCCATAAGTTTTTTCGATTTTGGACTTTTAAAAAGTGCATTATCCAAACATTGACCCACAAAACTTTGTGGGCTTTGGAAAGCTGTTCAAGAGGAATGGGACAATATACCTCTTCGGATACCACAAAAATCATTTTTGTCATGGAAATTGAGATGTAGAAAGATTATTAAGAACAAGAATACAGTCTATCCAATTGAACATTTAAAATACAAAAATATTATGTTAAATAGTTCTGTAAATACCATGAAAATCGTCTAAAAATGTGCGAACAGCCTCTCTATTACTGTTTTTCATTTTGTGAGATCATCATACAATGTTTGCTTGTGATGGAAAAGTGATGCTCATATTTTAATTTTGTTCTTAAAAAAATTCTCTGATGAGGTGTGATTGCCGTGCCATTTAATTTTTGATTCTAATTAAATATTACTGCTTAATTACATTTATTAATAATTAAATCACAAAAAGAAAATGTCGTTGAGTTAGAAGTTCAGACTTCAGAGTAGGCGATATACTATTGACTAACTGAAGCGATTATAAATATTTTTTAAACATAAAACTGAATAGAAATGAATCGGGACTAAGGCAAACTGCGTACTAAGGCTGTGTCTTTGTATATAGAGGGCTTCCGAAAAATACCTTTACATTCAAAACATTTTTTAAGACGAAAACAAAGCAAGAATAGGCACTTGATGCTCTTTGTATTCAATAAAAAAATATCAAAGGGTTTTTGAGAATGTTTAGAACATTTCAATGTGTACACGCAACACATCGAATCGGTAAGAGATTTCCAAACAGGTTCTATTAAGCGTAGGAAAATCGACACACATCATCATTGTTGTGTTACGCCATTAAAAATGGCAAATCTGTGTACTAAAGATACAAGATGTGTCATTGTATATACAGGGTATCCGAAAAGTATCTTTACATTAAAAACATTTTTTTAAAGACGAAAACAAAGCAAGGATATATTTGCTGCTCTTTGTATTCAATAAAAAAGTATCAAAGGTTTTGTGAGAATGTTTAGAACATTTCAATGTGCACACGCAACACATCGCATCGGTAAGAGATTTCTAAACAGGTTCTATTAAGTGTACGAGAATCGACACACATCGAATTAATTTGTTTCGTCGTTCACAAATGCAGGTCTTGTAGGTGGATTTCAATCGCATGATGTTAGAAATTTACGCTGTACCTGCGTTACAGATTTAAATTCGATTTATTATGCAACAACTTGAGCCATTTCCTGAGGTGAAGCAATGTTGCAACAAGAATGACAATATGAAGGACCAGATGCTATTCAGCATTCACTTCATTTACAAATTTTTTTGATTCTTTATTTGTTGAACAAAACGAAACAAAATATCCGAAATCGCTAATTTATTTTTTACTTTTAATGACTTTTTAAAACGTAAAGATACTTTTCGGGCAGTCTGTTTATCTTTTCTTTTATTAAAATATGCAAAAAAACCTCTTTTTACTTGATAACTTACGAAGCCATTCTATTCTCCATTTTTTTAGACAGACTAAGATTTTATTGCATGGTCTAATCAAAGCTTTGTTTGCTTTAGATAAAAACCTTTCATCCGTTTCTACTAAAAAATACATCATTAAGAAAATGCATGTATTTTCGCATGTTACCTGCGACTGGATTATTTTTCATATGCTAAATGTTTAATTTAAATTTATTCAATACCTGCTGTAATTTATTTTCCTTCAGAAAATTGTAAAATGCAAACGCGTGAAAACAAAGGCGCATATTTTCAATGAATTCGACAGAGAATTGCTAGAAAAACGGAAGTAAGACCTTTCTTCCAGAGTCGTAATTTTAATGAGCTTTTTTTATCAGGAAAGTTACAACATAAAAGAAACTTTCATTAATTGAAACTAAAATTTTCTAAAATTATTGCGGAAGTTTATTGTTTGGAAACTCCAATTTACAGGAAATAATAATTGGATCCATAGAATTTTTCAAAAACCGAAATGCAATCTTAACGACTGCGGCTAATTAAAAGTATTAAAAAATGTTAAATATTTGTATTAAATGCGGCGATAGGATTCTGTTCATTTTGCCTTTCTCAGAGAAAGAACATTGCCATTTTTGCAAAATTTGTAGTTGGACAATTTAATACTTCGTTTATAATTTTTTCTTTAAAATTAACCCTTAAAAGCCCGATTTTTGAAAGCTGTTTTTAAAATGTTTTTTGGCTTTCATTTTTTGAATAAAACAGGGGAAAAATATTTTAAAAAATCTGTTTCGTTTTAAGTATGGTTTATGGCTAAAAAACAGTTTGCTACAAACTGACAACATTAGGCTTTATTTCAGAAAAAAATTTCCTTGATAAAATTCTATAATGTCAAACACAGATGAATTTTAATAAATAATAATGCGGATAAGGAATTTCCTTCAACACTGTAGAATAAAATATGGTATTCTCAAGCGCACAAACAAAGCTAAAAAGATGCAGCCTCAAGTGAAAAACAACAATTTATTTTTATTTTTTATCAGCACTCAGACTCCATCTATAGGTTGTAAATTGATTTAATAACAATTTGAGTATGTATCCTTTTGGCATCAACAGACATTACAACGAAGAACAAGGCAACATGGGCCTTTAAGGGTTAATACTCTTAAATAAAGTTCTGAAAATCTTATATTGTTTTTTAAAACATACTGAAAGTTTTGTTCACAGTTTTATGTCGAAACATAAATTTTTAAAAATATATTTCTTATAGAAAATGCATGTTTGAGGTGTGGAATGGGAAAGTGAATCCCGAATTCACTTATTTTATAAAAAAAATATAACTGAAAGCAAAGCAGGAATTCTACAAGGTGAGTCATAAGACTCCATACAAATGGTGAAAATGACAACTAATTTCTTTTTCGTTCTGAGGAAGGTGAAACAATTGAAACGAAGAAACTTACGAAGGAAAAACGGATTTACATTATTATGTAGGCTGGGAGTGGTTCCACTCGTCATGTAGCATACTTTCAATGCAACGCACAGAACGCAGGCAACCCATGACAACGTGGTAAAACTTATCACGAAATTCAGAAGGTCAGGTTCCGTCACCGATACAAGCAGATCTTGAAGGTCAAAGATGAATCTACATCTACACAGGTGCTATCAGCTATGGCCAGGAGTCCGGCAAAAGGGACCCGACCTCTCTCTGCGCAAATGGGAATCAGCCAAAGCAGTATCATGCGCAATTTGCGATGTACAAGTGACACCCATACAAACTGCAGATGTTGCAACTTCTGACAGAGGACGATCCTGACCGTAGGGTAGAGTTCAGGGAATGGGCACTAAACATGCAAATTCTATCAAAATTCATTAGAGCAGGGGTTCCCAAACTTTTTCCTCTCTCATACCCCTTGATTAGTATTTTTATTTTCGCGTCACCCCTACAGTCATATCCCCCTTCTCCAACCACTCGTCTATGCAAAGAAGCTTTTATCAATAATGTTAAGGGCTTAGGCAAGCTTAAGAGTCAAATTACTCGAATTGATAGGGCCGCGGTAGCCTAGTGGTAAGGTCTCGGCTTTGGGGCCGGAGGGTTCCACTGAAGATCCACCGTGTATGGGGCCTGTTGCACGCTAAATCATACGTACTGGCCAAACGTCCTCCCGTTGGTGTTGCGTGAAAGTTTGGAGAGGGGGTGCCAGCTCAGGTGTCGTCCTCGTCATCTGACCGCGGTTCAAAATTACGAGGTACGTCCCAAAATAGCTCTCGTGTTGCTTCAGAACGGGACGTTAATATAACTAAACTAAACTCTACTCGAAATGATAACATTTGAAGGACTTATTTTTAATTTTATATTTTATTCCATTTTTTCAATAGTAATAGTTCAACCTTCTGTTAATCATTTATGATTTCTTGTGTCCGCAATCATCGACTTTGAGTTCGCGTACCCTCAGGGGTACACGTACCACAGGTTGGAAGCCTCTGGGTTAGAGCTATTGTCATTCTGTATCGACAGGAAAGTTGAACATATCCTGTAACTGCATCATGTTATACATTTGTAAGAATAAAATAAATATTAGCCATCACTTTCATCCTTTGTATGGAGACTTATGACTCACCATGCAGTTGTCTTCTAATATATGCACATCCACAAAATCTTCAATTATAAGTAATGCATTTACAATTATTCTTCTACAGAACATTATATTGATTTACATCACATTCATTTATTTACAAAGCATTACACTTTTTTACATTACATTCATTCATTCACAAAAATAATATACGATATAAGATGGTAATTAGTCATATGGTTTGGTAACATATTGAAAAAGAATTGTAAGAACCGCAGTTTAGCATACAAATAATTTTTTAGAATATAGAATTTATTAATAAAATAAATATAATTTTTATAATTTTTTAAATTACTCTTTTTCCTTTTTTATAATTGTTTTGATCTACAATCATATTAAAAGCAATGATAAATTTTTAAGTGAAAGTAAAAGAGAGACCTAATAAGGATCGAAATATTTATTCCAATATTACCGTGTGGTTAACTCTAGGAAACGTTAAGAATAAGGAAATTTTAACATTTATTCTTCACTGTGTTATTAATCACAAACGAAGCTGTATCGTTTAAAATTCATTCTTAAATTAAATAATGGATAACTAGCTGGACAAATACGAGTATAAACAGTGCGCTCGGTTGAGGCAGAAGCGTATGATTCTAATGCTCATAAATGGCTTCAATCTTGAATAGTTTCTGCTTTCAGTTTGAAAGTTACAATCGTTGTACAGAATTTCCGTCAAAAGCTTGCTTCGCCTTTCATTTGGTGTCTATTATTATTACAGTTCCCATTAACATAGCCATTTAAATACATCTCTGTGCTTTGATAATGTAGTTGAGAAACTCTTTAATGTGTTTCTGTTGTATTTCTAGTGCATTCTGGATGCATATAACAGTGCTTTCTAGTCGTGGAGAATGCGATCTCATGAAAGCTTTAATTCTATGCTGTAATGGAAAAACTCTTAAAAACTTTCGCACTTTTTCCCAGGGTTAGGAAGGTAGTAAGGGTTTATTAAGATATAAAAGAATCAAATAATGTGGAACTCTGAAATGCATTTCGGACAATGTTTAGGATTGGAAGATATTACTGTCGATTGGAAAAAGTAGTTCAAAATATGACCAACAGATGGCGATAACGTACAAAAAAAAACAGTCATGGAAAAATCGGATTAATTACATCAGCATAAAATATTCTTTATGGCATCTGTTAAAGCAGTGAGTGATGGGCAAACTGCTGCTCGCCGCGCGCCGGCCAAATTCGGCTCGCGTAGAGTTTCTATTTAAATTTCGTAAAGAGATAAATTTAAATTTCGATAATGCTGGAGCAACTGATTCAGTAGGTAAAACATTTCAACAGAAGTAAAATCAAGATATAAGAATACAACTCTCAAAATAAACATCTGTCCAACCCCGTTAATAAAATTCGATTTGCCTAGTGCTTATTTTGTTTGTCTGAATATCTTATCTGAATTTATATTAAAACTGATGTAAGATAAGAAGTTTTTTCTCTCTTTTTTTTGTTAGTTCCCTGTTTTTGAGATAGTATATTTGTCATATTATACGATATAAATCAGGAATTGCTATGACAAAAATCTTCTTAAAATGTTTGCTCTCGTAATGTTAACTTTAATATATAACTAAACTAAACTGAAGTCAATATAAATCGCACACTTCGATTAATAAAACATTACGAGAGCAAACATTTTAAGAAGATTTTTGTCATAGAAATTTCTGATTGATAGCTTATTAATCGAAGTGTGCGATTTATATTGACTTCAGTTTAGTTTAGTTACATATTAAAGTCCATTTTTAAAGCAAAATGACGGCTATATTCTGGGACGAACTTAATAATTTTTACCGTGTTCAGATGACGAGGACGAGACTTGACCTGGCACTCCCCTTTCCAAGCTTCCTCACCACACCACCGGAATTGCGCTTGGCCCACTATGTCTGATTTAGCGTGCGACAGGCCCACATACACGTCAGATCTCCAAGAGAATCGGGTTTTAAGCCTGGAGCCCTCCAGTCCAGAAACCGGGACCTTACAACTAGGCCACCTCTGTCGCAGTTTATTTTGAGAATAAGCGATTATCATATTACCTCCATGGATCCATGGAGAGAGAGGAATATTATATATTCGAATTTTATATATATATATATAACGTATTCGTGGTTGTAGTCGTTGAAAATAAACAGGCCGAGCAAAACTACCTCTTATTTATTATCAATAGGAGAGTGGTGGATATACGTTCATCGTTTAGGTTACAAGCGAAAGTCAACAGCAAAATCCCTGTATTCTCTCGGATAAGGGAATAACATATTGACACGTGATCAAAGTGAAGGGAATATTGGGTATTTTTAATAAGCTACGTAGGCGTTTCAGGGAAAAAGTCTGGTGCCAAAGAGACGCCTTCATGATTTTCTGTGGGCACGTGAAAGCAATTAAATATTCTTTTATTAATAAACATGCCAAAATGAGAGATTTAATATACCTCCAGCGCGAAAAAAGAACGAAACTGGAGTTTTAGAAAAGTGATTTTGGAATACATTAAGATTTTAAAATATATAATATTAGAATTTGGAATAAAATTAAGTGAGATTATTACAGTTTTTCCCCCCTCCGCAAGACGCGCGTGTGCGCTAGGGCCCTTGACACACACCCGTATCTTACAGGGATGTCCAAATAAGAAATTTAAATTTGAAATAGAATTGTCATAAAATTTTTCCCTTCACTTTATCATAAACATGAAAATAATTTCAAATGTACTTTATAACAACATTAACTTGAACAAATGTAAACTCTTTTAAAAGTTCTTGAAGATTCTTGGTACCTGTAAAAACTCTCAATATAAACAAATAAAAAACATTGATATATAATTCTAAAATATAAATTGTTTCAATTTTTTTTTCTTTAGAAATCAGGAAATTTAAATGTTCTTAAGTGTCGTGTGGTAGTATGGCAATTAAATATTATGACTTAATTTATTTTTTATATAAAGTGAAGAATTTTCTGTTTAGGAAGAAACACACGATGGGACATTATAGCCTGCAGAGATGAGCATTTTTGGTTTTGATGGTCAAGCTCTGTGCTAATCCACATCGCAAAATTCCTGAGAAAATTGTTTCTTTTTATTTTTTAACAACCTAACTACACTCCCAATTTGTTATTGCAGTCGAAAGAGTATAAAAACTGATCTCCCGAGGCCTCAGAATGGAGGGAGTTTGTCGTTATTATTTATTTTTTTATTTTGTTCATTATTTATATTTCTCTGTATAGTAATATTTGTTTTATTTACTTTTGTTTTAAGACATGTAATATAAATTATTTGCCATACTCCGACAACACATTTAAACTTGATTTTAAACAAAATTAATTTATGAAGCAATTAAAATTTATATGAATTATAAAATTTAGAGTATTTTAAACTAAATTTACTTTATAAATATTTAAGGCCATTTTTTAAAGTAACTATAATCGAAAAATGTTATTTTCAGATTAGTATGGGATTTCATTTCAAAATATAAGAGATGCACAAAAACAATCTATGAATAAATCAAGTTTGAAACTTAAACTTTGCAAAGTAATACTCAAAATTTTTAAGTGAATATTTCTTATTCTTAATAAAACCTCTTATACCTCAACATTTCTTGTAGCATTAATATCAGCAAAAGAAATTTCAAAACCAAAACAAGAACAATTTCACTTTTTAAATTAATGTCAAAAATTATTATATCAAATGAAACATATGATTAAAAACATAATAAAACCAAACTTTTAAAATTAATATTTCTTTGTAAAATATCATATATTCAACATGAATACTTTAAATTTCAAAATTTAATATTGACACTGCAAAATTAGTTTCAAATCACAAACACTTTAAATTTTTTTAAAATGCAATTTCATATCAATCACAAAATATAAATCAACACTAACACCACCAAATAATTTTTTTTTCAAATATAAAACCTAAAATCAATTAGTAATCAAAAGTAAATAATCAAACAATTAGCGATTAAAAGTTATATTTTTTGGTGCACCACGTCGATTCATTTTAGAATAGATTTGTAGATTTTATTTGAATCAGGTTTCAGTTTTTTGAAACCGATAACACAGGTAAACTGAAAGTATGCAAATCTTGGCAAAATTAGAACATTATTTTTTATCACTTATTGCGCAATTTTTTTTTTTTCATTTGAAGAAGATGCACTTGTACGCAAAACTTTCCTTGATATTATCTGTAGCCGATAGTACTCTGGTTGAAGACGAAATACTTTTTGTTATTGATTCGTGTACTTCGAAATTTAACGTTGAATCACACTTATTTTTTTTTCTTTCTTGATGAAAACCGAAACAGGAGCGTGAAACGAAATGAAGATTTGAAGCAAAATATGGATATTCCTTTAAAACCTTGAGAATTAAATCACATTTTTCTTGAAGCAGATAATAAACACAATGGTGAGGACCACCTTTTTTCATTGACACTTTTTGAAAACATTGTAAATGTGGAGTGGAGTTGACGCTGCATCAGGAATTTCCTTGCTGGCAGCTGGATTTCAGGATATCAAGGACGAGACATCAGGAAAAGTACACAGAAACTGGTGTTGATTTTCAGGAGGCACTATTAGAAGTTCCGATAAATTTGTAACTATTTTTGCAGCCATTTTTTGTTATTTCCCCGTCACTCTCCATTACGTTGTTTCGTTTTTAATTTTTACATTTTTAACTTCTTTTCCCGTGTGGAACACTCATCCTACCGACTATTAAAATGTATTCGTTGTTGTAGTCGTTAAATGAAAACCAGGCCGAGTTATATTCTAAATTTCATTTTTATTATCGGAGGGTGACGGAATGTACGTACATCATGCTTTAAGTTTTCAAACCAAAAGAGAATAGAAGATCCCTGCTTTTTCTCAGGTAGGGATTTAACAGATAGACATGTGATCAAAGTGAATATTGGGTATTTTTAATAAGTTACGTAGGCGTTTCAGGGAAAAAGTCTGGTGCCAAAGAGACGCCGTCATGCTTTTCTGTGGGCACGTGAAAGCAATTAAATATTCTTTTAGTAATAAACATTCCAAACGAGAGATTTAATATACTAATATAGTTCTAAGATTTTAAAATATATAATATTAAAATTTAAAGTAAAATTAAGTAAGATTATTACACACACACTTCGCACATGCGCACGCCGCCGCCGCGCACGCACGCGTATGCGCTGCGCCGCTGCCAGCCGCGCGCCTTGCCGACTACGCGCGCACGCACGCACGCACGCGCGTGATGGGATCATCGAAACCAGGTTTGCTGGTTCAGGGTTCTCAGGGTTAACCATGTTTGGATCTGGTCGGTAGTTCAAGGATCAGGCGCTCTGAATCCGGTTCGTCAGGCGCTCACGGATCGGATCGTTTATGATGATCGGCTTCCGCGGCAGCGCGCAAGATCATGGGGTTCGTTGGATCGACTCGACCAGACTTTCCCTAAAGCACTTGCATGTATACTAAAACTAGGGGCTCTGCACATCTCTCGCTAAAACACGCCTGGATTGCTTTGCAATCCTCCCAGGTTACAGCTACGCAAACCCTGCTCACTTCGCTCGCTACAGTGAGTACACACATATATATATATATATATATATATATATATATATATATATATATATATATATATATATATATATATATATATATCTCTTTCACTATATATATATATATATATGAATCAACAATTTTTGCTTCTGTTCTAACTTTTAACTTAAATCAGCACAGAATAAAATGTTTAGCCTCAAAAGATATTTTCAAATAAAACTTTCAAAGAAAAAATTTTGAAGGTGCATAAATAAACAATTACACTAACGGTTACAAAATTTAAACAATTACAATTATTCTAAAGAAGTGTAATTCGAAAACAAATTAGATTTAATATTATTAATAAAAGAGATTGTGGTGGAGCATCTGCTTTTATGAACATAAAAAAGACAATGTTATGAATAAATAAAATCTTAAAGCTAGGGGATTTCCTTTTAATGCTTCACCTTAATCAAGGAATAAAATGTTTTGGCCCAGAACCTTAGCTACCTTGTTGCAGGTACGATGCTATCAGATAAAACGTTATTTGCCAGGCACTTGCGATAGAATAGAACACGTTATTTGCAGGTACTTTTCATACTGTCAAACCAGTGAAAGCCATCTGCTTATAAATTTAAGAAGAATTATTTAAAAAATTATATTTATAATAATGAATTCTAAATTAAATACAATCTTAAGAAAATATATTAAATAAAAAATTACTTTTTAGTACATTAATGAAACAGTGTTTTTTAAAAACAGTTTTTTATTCTTTTTCTTTAATTTAGAACACTTGTAAACTGGAGAGATGGAATTTACTATAGGGGTTATTTTAAATTTATCGGATATATACCATCATTGTTGAAAAGGAATAATATCTAGTAAAATTTATTTTCCCATAAGTTTTGCAAGAAAATGATTATCTGGAAACTTAAAATATTAGTCGTAGCAAAGAGGATGGAGGGAGAAAAGTGATTGAATATGTAAGAAAAAATGTGTAAGTTTTTTTTTGGAAGTTTTAATTTTCAGGGATTAAAATAAATCGATTTGTTGATACTAAAGATGATAAGATAATCATAGTAAGAGCATAAGACGATAATGACAACGAGCGAAAACACTCAGAAGAAGAAACGTCACCCAGGACCAGACATGGGACATTGAATCAAACACAGAACTTACGACAACTGTACAATCCAGACACACGGCTCAAAGGTGTAACAGGGTTTTTTATTTCAACTGTCATTTATATCTGATAGTTTCAATTTTAAAGTGCTGAATTTTGGAATTGAGGGAAAGTTTGATAAAATTTGTTTGCAGTTGCAAACATTTTTTTAGAAAAACCCAAATCAACTGACTTAAGCCTATTTTGACTTTGACCTGAACGTTCTCTGGCTCTATAGTATCTCCTTCATTTTTTTGCAAGTTTAATTATATTGTAAAAAAATATTGTGAACTCTACGTCTTAAATTAATTTTTTTGCGAGAAAAGTTATTTTTACCTCAACAATTAATATTAACATTATACTCAACCAGGCTATTCCACAAGTTATGCTAACATGGGGAGGCTTCCGGTTTTGTTGGTAACCAGACGGTTGCCATCTGACAAAGAAATGAACCTCCTTTTCCGACACGTCCTTTTCCGCCGCCTTAGTTTTATATATAAATAGTTAATATTCTCTTCGCTTTGATCACATGTCTATATATAATCCCTTATCTGAGAAAAATGCGGATTTTCTGCTCTCTTTTTAGCTTGAACTTTATTCACGATCTGTCCATACTCTGTTTCGCCACTCTCATAATATCAGCTTGAATAATGAATAATAAATAGAAATTGGTACTTAATAACTCAGCCTGTTCCTTATTTTAACGACTATAACAAAAGAAATCATTATATATATATATAAAAGAAATAAAATTGAGCGTATGTCAATATGAATAATTACTATGAATTTATGCAGCTCTGTATTTGCAACAAAGAGGATAAAATGCTCCAATAGCACGTGCCGACGACGCCGATGAATTTTCACTCATACGTATGTAAATACTGTTTTCATTTAAAATTTTATGTAATAGAAATAAAATAGTTTTAATAGTCTCAAAAGGTAAAGTAATTGACCTCAACCGCCTAGATCCTACATATAATGGAATTTGTGGTGAATTTCTCATTGTACTTATTTTAGTGCTTATTTTAATTATCTCTTGATAGACCATTGTATGAAATTGCACAACATGCTAGCGATGTGCGATGAGTTCATTTTCTCTTATTTCCTTCTTACTCTTAACTATAGAAAATTAATTTTCATAAGTATTGAATTGACTATTGACCATAAAGATAAAAAACAGAAATAGGAGTTATATGCTTTTCCGGTAAAAGGAAAATCTGTACCTTTATTTTTTGTGCAAAAAATATTAAATACTGAAAAAAAGTTTATCTATAGATTTAATATTACTTAAGTACCAGAAAAAAGAGATTTATCTCAGGATTACAACCCATCAAGATTATTTTCATTTTTTCCCAATTAAATGTAAGGTAGTAATATTTTTCTTTTTTATTACAGCTCAAGATCAGAATGTTATTGAAGAATTTTTATTTTTTTATTTTTTAGCTCAGTATCTACCCAGAAATGAAGGAAATCGATCAAATAACTTTTAGGCCATTTATTAAGAAAGAATCGAAAAAGACATAAACTGAGAAATTAATTTTAATCTTATAAAATATAGTTTCATAGTGATTTAAAAAAAAAAGGAAAATCCTCGATAGCCCCACGTACGAGAAGGGTGAGTGACCTTTTAAAGATATCCGATTAAAGAACATTAATCAAGTATAACTTCTCCTTTCAAATGGAAAAGCTGTGTTAAAATCTTAATCAAGATGTTGGGCCGTTCGCTAAAAAAGAATGTCACGTAATCTTTTTACGTTAGAGGAAGGTAAGTGTGGGTTTCTTTTAAATATTTTGACGGTAAGCTTTTAATGGACGTTGTTTTCCCCACTTACCTTTAGGCTGAAGATTAGATGAAAGGAAAATTATATTTCTTTTTAAATGTACTTAAAATTATTCGTTGGCTGATGATGATACGAAAGTGGGCAGCTAACAGTGAAGAGCATAAAATACTCATGAATTGGCAATTAACTTTTTTAAAGATTCGATGTAAATAAATATGAAAACATACCATGATCTACGAGCTTCTAACCTCGAAACATTTATTTTTCGTTTCAATACAATTCTGACTTCGTTTTAAAAAAAAAAAACAAAACAAAACAAAAAAAAACGGTTTACTAACTTTCTTGACTAATAATATTAAGTAATACTTGAATTTTATTTAACTTTGGTTGTTTAGTTTTCCTATTGACTATGGTAATGTCTGGTCTTATTTTTAAAATTTGAGTTTAGAATACGGTTTGGTATAATTAAGGTTAAAACATATTCGATAAAGGAAACAAGTTAACAGGTTTAATCAAAGGTTTTGAGTTAATTTTAATACAGTATCGGTGGGGGGAACTACGTTTTCCACACTGGGATGGAATAAGGGGTCAGAGGAAGTGGGTTTTGAGAGGTCAGGATCATAATATCGTCTGAGATCATCGGATGAAGCGATATCTATCGTGCGGTGTTTTAATGGTACGTATATGCGCGCACGCACCGCACCACGCATGCGCCACGCGCACGCGCACACGCACACGCACACGCACGCGCACCGCACACACACATGCGCATACACGCGCATGCGCGCGCACGCGTATTACGCACACGCATACGCGCATGCGCGCGCATACGCGCGCACGCATACGCGCGCACCGCACCGCGCGCGCGCACGCTTGCATACGCGGTTCAAAGAATGTGGGTTACTAGGCGGTTTGGATCAGTTGATTGGGTTTGATAAAGATGTACACTTGCGTTAGTGTCGATTCTCTAAGAATCTGTAATCAGTGAGCTGGTTTAATTATGATCTCAATGCATTTATTGTGCTGCAAATATCTTGCATTTGTTTTTCAATTCGAATTCAGTATTAAATTCTGCTAAATAAATTACATACTTATGTATGTAAATTAAATTTTACTATTGCAGAGCTAAAAGTTATAAAATATTTAGATATTCTTCACGAAAAATTCCATCGTTTAACCTCACCACATACTTACAAAATCTATTTCCTTCGTTAAAGTTCCAGGTAATAAAGAAGAAAGAGTTTCAAGAGAAATATACCCTGTAATGAATGAGTTAAATCGCTTTCGTTAGGAAACTTTTACTGATAACGATAAGCAGCTTCACAAATATTAGCATTGAACAAGTCACGCCGTTGAAAGAAAAGAATTTTTCACCGGCTTTGTGCGTTATTTTTTAGGTTGACGGTTTTCAGCACTTGTTTGAAAACATTCTTCAAAACTATTAAGGGTACCAAAATTTATTATTTCTCGCGTTCTCTGATAATTAGTATTCGTTTAAATTAATTCGAGAAGAGCTACAAAACACTTTGGTAATCTTGGGACTTGGCTGAATTAAGTGTATTTCAATAATGTAAGTTAGCAAGAAGCTTAAGGAATATTATAAGTATAAATTTAATGTAGTTAAAGCGATAGTTCATAAATACAAATAATATATTTTCAGCCAAACATTGAATGTTTTTATATTAAAGCTGTGGTTTCTGCTAAAACTTCATCTTCATTAAGGTGTTTGTAAAATAAATATAAAATTCAGTTTTTGGAAAGTATCGTTTAATTTTCTTAGTATAATTGCCATCAGAACTTGTAAGAATTAGTACATTTTTTATTACTTTGGATTTTTTCCTATACTAAATTTCCACATCTTAGAAACTTTCTGTTGTGATGTAAATCCAGAGTTTCTGATGTCTTGATAATGGATTTAAACAAAACCAGCGGGAGAGGTCTCCCAAAAAGAAACTTTCTCGTATCCGCCTAACATGGGTGGGGAAAAAATATACCAAGCTGCTGTAACATGCCATTCCCTAACACAGGTTGCAGGGAAAAAGCGAATCAGTGGCGCCTTTTTTCCGCGTCGTAGAATGACGAAGGAAACCGAATATATGCAATTTGAACGCCTGTTTTTCAACCGATTAGGCGAAAAAAAATGGGCACGGATCTGCCTGAAATTAATGTTAGCGGGCTCATACCAATTTTAATTTATCTACCAAGTCATAGGTTTTGAGGAGTTAAGATGTTCACAAGTATGCGATTATACAGACCGACAGACAATCAACTCTTTGACGGATTTGAGTACAAAATTTGATATGGACCTACATTCCTGATGATAAAAATGTGCTCCAAATTTTATCCATCCAGCTATTGGATTTTTTGAGTTAATTGTTCACACTTGAACACTGCAGACAAACCCGTGTTCGGATTTGTCCAATTTGATAGAAACATGCAAATTATGTGCAGGGAATGCATGCAAAGTTTCATCCCTCTAGCTCTAACCGTTTGTGAGTTATCGTGCTCGCAGATTACACAGACAGAGAACATAACTCAAGGAATTGTGTTTTTTCGGGCTCAGGGAGGTCTAAAACGTAGAAATTAATCAAAATCTCGAGTTCGAATTTTTCGACAATTACAATAATTTCTAAGCTTTGTATACTTCAGCACTTAAGCAAAAGAAAGTAAAGAAATCAAACTAAACAGCTGCATTTTACATAGAATTTAATTATTTTTCGAATTATTTATTGTAAATTTGATTAACCGATAGTTAATTGCTAAAATTCATCAATTAAATTACATTACGGAATGTCTTGTGAAAGAAAAAGAAAATGATAATAATAGAATAATTAGAGTCAAACATAGTAAATAAAAAGTGTAAGACAAATGTAAGAAATAATAATCAATGAAATGCAATAATGGACTTTAATAGTCGGGAGAAAAATTAATCAACAAGAAAAATACAGCTTCAATTGCAACAAACCAACCAAACAGCAACCTTAAGAGAGAGAAAAAACAACAAACCAACAAAACAGCAACAACAAAAAAAAAGCAACAACAGAGAAGAATAGTATAGAAAATCTGCCATAAAGAAATAGAACGGATTGGCCAGGCATTTATAGTAGTCAACACATGATGGGTGAAAATAAAATGATTACTTAACAATAATACTACTAGAGGGTATGTGAGTCCCGGTAAGAAGAATATATACAAAGGAAAATTTTGGAATAAATTCACTACGAAATATCATCCTCGTGTAATTTGAACTGAAATGGAGGAAAATAGTTTATAAGTCCGTATCTTTAAAATTCTCTTTGTTGCAGGTGAGGGGATTGATATATATTTCAAGAATTTATTAAATAATTTTGTATAAGAAAGTAATAATTTCAATTGTTACTAGGGATGGTTGCAATGTTTCTGACCTTTGCTTCTAAGATTTAATCCAACTCTCCGCCGGGCATACATTCGCACCGGCGAGTCCATAGCGCAATGATAAACCTGAAACAAACACAGATAAATAATCTCGTCAATTGTAATGTGTTAATACCCATAATTTTAATTTTAGCATTTTTTAAAATTAATCACAGATCTTCATGGGGGGGCAAAAGAAAAAAAGTGGAGATATTGTTGCAGAGTCACCATGGAAGCGAAGACTTTTGAGAGCCACGTTTATCTTCACTTTCGAGGCAGTAGTACTCTAACGTCTTCCATCTTAAACCAAACATGCTGGTGTATTGTTTCTTTTCCTTTGACGTAAACAAATTTTTTGGGGCAATCATTTTTGCAACAATAAATTTTTCATAGAAAAAAAGTCATAGGAAATGAATAAAATAAATATCTGTGTGACTACTTGGATATTGAACTTGCATTTACACGTAATGTATTGACGAATTCACAGGGCAAGGTGCCAGCCAGAAATAATTTAGCCTGTAACTACGAGATCCTGCCAGTGTAATTAAAGTTCGAAGGAAATGAAAGGTGCGATATCTTTCATGAAATAAAGTAATGCTACTAGGAAGTTTTACCAAGGATACATAGAATCTGTAAAATGCGAAAACATCTACAACGAAAGTTTTCTAGATGTCTGTTGAGGAAATGTAATTTTTATGTGCTAGGTAGGATAATGGTTTCAAATATATCTTCTGTGGAAACGTAATTGGCACGCCCTAAACAATAACTTACAGACAATTCAAGATTTTAACCATTGAATAAACTGTACGCATAACAAAATAAATCATATTTTTCTTGTACTACTAAAGTTAATTTCTTCTACGAGCAGTTGATCAGGAGAAACATAATTATTTGAGAGAAAGAAAAAAAAACCCCCGAGGAAATGCTTTTCTTCCTTCTTAACAGCTTTTTTGGCTGAGTGTTATTTCTTTCTGCTCCTTGAGTAATATGGCTGCAAGTTTTCAGAGATCTACCACGAACCTAAACTTTTGAATGGTTGTTTGTGTCTTCCAAAACTACAGTAACAATAACAATATACTAAATGGCGCATAAAACCCTCTTTGCTTCCTGCAATAAACTTCTTTTATGCTTTTCTCGATATTCTTTCTTCCTCGATAAGCTTTGAAGAAACTAAAAATAAGCACAGAAAGAGTTATTATGACTTATTCCTCAAGTGCTTGGCGGATGAGTATGTTTGTTCGATTGCAGATTTACGCGACAGCGCGGTGTTAAAATTCTGAACCTTTTTTAGAGATTGGAAATGAACATTTTGCTTGGTTTCATTCGTCATATTCTTTTTAAAATATCTTCCATCTCAACTGATGCTGCGTCATTCATGGGTACTTATTTTCTGCTTGAAGCACGTACTCTGCCATCGTAGTGGAATAGGTGTGGCAGAAGACTAAGCGTTGTTTGTTAAAATGATTTATAAACTGAAAAAGATTAAGTAAGTTTCATTCTTCTTCGAGAATGACGTCTTAGTGGTTATATAGATCTTAGTAACGTATTTAAGGAAGCACTTTCACAAGTGGTATTTAATCCCTGAAATACTCACTTCTTTTATATAAATTTGATTCGAGTTAGATTTGTCACTTTTGCTCTTTTCTTATATGACTACGTTAAAAAATTTCGAACTTATTTTATTATGGAAAATGAGCACAGATAGAGCCTGATTATTTGAATTATTTCCTTTGAAGTAACTACCTGTGCAAACTTACATTTTTTGCCATTCTTCCCTACAAAATGTAAGTAAATTCTAAAGCCTCTTTTGCCATCTCCTCCACTGGTCGTCAATGCGCTTCTTTGGAACTTGAAGATCGTTGTCCTAAAGTGATTCTTCATCCGAGGAAAAATCACATGGCGCAAGAACAGGGAAATAATCTGGTTGTGGAAGTACCGGAATGTGATGTTTTGAAAGAACTTAACACTAGGAGGGACCTGCGAGCCCTCAGTGCAAATCTACATTTTCCCTATCTTTCATACAAAAATGTCAATGCGAATTACAAGCCTCCTATTTCCACCTCTTGCAGTGACTTTGCCATCGCACTTCTTTGGAACTTGAGAATCTCGATTTGTCTAAAGGTAATTCTTCATCAGAGGGAAAAATCATGGCTTTTAAAGGATGAAATGTAATCTAGTTGTGGAAGTACAGATATGATGTTTGGAAAGGAGACACTTGCTGAGAGGACCTGTGAGCCCTCATTGCAAATCTACATTTTCCCTATCGTTCCTTTACAAAAATGTCAATGCAGGTACAAGCCTCCTATTGCCACCTCTTGCAGTGACTTTGCCATTGCACTTCTTTGGGAGACAGAGAATCATTGTCTACCAAAATAAGTGCTATTCTTCATCCGAGGAAAAAGAAACATGGTGCAAAAACAGGGGAATAAGCTGATTGGGGAAGTACCGGAATGTGATGTTTTGAAAGAACTTAACACTAGGAGGGACCTGTGAGCCCTCATTGCAAATCTACATTTTCCCTATCGTTCATACAAAAATGTCAATGCAGATTACACACAAGCCTCTAATGCCCTCTTGCAGTGACTTTGCCATCGCCGCTAACTGCTTTGGAACTTGAGGTCCGTTATCTATAGTAAATTCTGTCAAGGAAAAAGAAACATGGGTGCAAAACAGAGGCCAAGCTGATTGGGAAGTACGGAATGTGATGTTTGAGATAATTTATACTAGGAGAACCTGTGAGGCCGGAACCATACCGTGATGGAGCACCCACGTGAAGAATTTGAACTTCTGTAATCACGAGCTAAGGCGCATCCGTTGCAGGTGTTTTGAACTGAATAAAATCTGTCTGACTCGGCAATGTAATCTCTTGTTTCAAATGGAAATAGAATAGTTTATTTAAGTTGGAAAATGTTGAAAATCTTCGAATTTTTGGATGTGAATGAACTTTTTTAAAATATTCTTTCACCTTTGTGCTGTGTTTTAGAGATTGTTCAGATTTTAATTCTGGGTTGAATGTTTATAAAATTTATATTTATTAGAAAAGATATAAAGGATATAAGTTAATTAATGAAAATATAATTTTATCGACAGCTTTTCGTGCCACTAATAAATTTCTTAATGAACTATGAAGAGTTTTGTAAATTCTTAATGAACTGAAGAAGTTGTACACCACTGTATTCTTAATGAGTTCTGAAGTTTATAATAAGTTACCCCAATGAACTACAGAAGAAGTTATCACTGTAAATTTCTTAACAGAACTACACATGAAGAGTATTACCATTATTAAAATTTCTTAATGAACTACTGAAAGAAGTTGTACAGAGGACGACACATCTGCGTTAGGGTATTCTTTTTATGTTCTTAGTACGTAGGTGTGAAGTTAAAAATGTTATAGAAAAAAATATTCTAAGTTTGATACTGGCAGAAATTTATTTACTTCTTGTGACTTGTAATTTTTTAGGACAGAAAAGTATAAATTTTTTTATGACCTTCTCAGTAATGGGGTATTTCGTTAGCAAGAACCATAAATCCACTGAAGAAACATATAACAAATATACATCAGATTTTTAAAATGGAAGGACTACATTTGCTCCATACCAAGGTCTCAAAAGCAAGGAAATTGATTCCACGAAACGCCACAAGACTTTGTATGAGAGATGCTCTCCTGCTCCTCGGTAACTTCCTTAATGTTAAATACACCTTTAGTAGCATATTTTTTTTAGAATCAAGGGTAACAACAGAAGTTTAAAAAAAAAATTGAGAAATCAGGTTGAGTTCAGCGAACACTTTACAAATTGCTGGGGTGGGCAATTATCAAATCTTTATTCAGGTTAATATTTTCTGTTGCATAAATAAACCAATTCATTCTATAATTTGTTATTTTCCAAAGTTTAATTTAGATACGCATATTTATTTAAATTGACCGATAACACGAATTTCTGTTAGTGGAGTTTGGTCTATGATATTATGCTTGGAATAATAAGAATGATTTTTTTTTGCAAAAAAGCATTTAAAACTCCTTCTTAAAATGTAAATAGCAATCAATACTCTGAGACATTATCATAAAATAATTACAACAGCAAAACCAAATATTTCTATCAAATATTTTAGTACTCTTAGATTTATATATTGCAAAAAAACAATTAAAAAGAAAAAAAAATGTAATATTGTATACTCCCGAAATTCACATAATACCTCAATCTGAAATCAGTAAATGAAACTAACATTTTGATTTAAAAGGAAGTTCGATAGTTATTATATTATTGTTCGCTTTTGCCGTGGTTATGAAAGAATAATTTTTCGGTTTCGTTGCATTTCAGACGAATATTTATTTAAACATCTGAGCCACCACCGCTTTTGCTGATTCGGTTTATTCGATGTTTTATTTCTTGAACAAGAAAAGAACGATATCGTTTTCTTTACACGTGAAATTCTGCGTAAAAAAGTTGCTTCTTTTAAAAGTTAAAGTGACACCTAAGCTGGGATACTACATGTGAACAAATATATAACCAAAGACATAAAATTAGTGTTTTTATAAGACGAAAACATGGAACATTTTATAAAAGCCAAAGGTATCTGACAAATTTAAAAGCGATTTTCAAAGAAAAATTTCAAAACTTTTTTTTATAGATCTAAATATAAAGCCACAACTTTTAAGATTCTAAATCAGTCTCTGATTTTATTCTTATTCTTTGAATATTTTTTTCTTGATATTTATTGACTAATGTATTTATTACATTTTTAAATGCGTTTTCTAAATAAAATGAAAATTTCTACTAAATTGGTCCACACGAAAAAGGTGATTTTACAGTTGCTTTCAGTTCAGAAACAGCAAGAATAATTTTTCAAAAAAAATAATGACGCCTTCTTTGAATGTACACTAAAATATTTAATTAAAATAAATTTTTATCTGTCAGTCTATAACATTCAGATAAGTTTGAAAGTTCTAGCATACCAAAATTAAAATTAAATGTCTATTTTATATTTTTCGAAATTATGCTGTTTATCCTTAACATTGAAATTTTATTAAAATTCTTAGAAACAAATTATTTTCAAAAACACTAATTCTCTATAAATTTTATTCTAATTGTGGCTATTTAAATTATTTTTGTTATTTTAACTCTGTAGTCTTTTTCTTAGCTGCATACTTTTTTTTAAAAAATGTTTTCTCGAACCTAGTCAGAACTGTAGATACCTAAAAAATACTTTTAGTGACTTGAATAGTTTTAAACTAACAAAAATCTAGAAATGAAAAAATATTGGCATAATTAATTATTTCCATTTTTCTAGGTTCTCTAATCAGTGGGATAGTCATCTTACGTAACTTGAAAATAATGGCATTGCTTATTAATATATTATTAATAAGTTATATATCTTTAATCTCTCCAGTAAAACTAAATAACACCAAAATTGAGAAATGATACACAGTTAAATTATACTAGAATTCAATAAAACAGGTACTCAAATCTTTTCAAGTATTTACAAATCATTAACATGATACAAAAAAAAAAAAAAAAATCGACGGAAGGCTGTCTCTGCAGAAACAGCCGCTGGGATTGAGGAGCGTAGACTTACTTACCCCACTCAAGCTGTGACTCTCTAGGACAAGAGATTTGTTCTGTGACTTGACCTATGACCCTATGCTTTCTGTGGCCTTCCTCTGTTAAATGAAACTAAAATAACTCAACTCAATTAAATCGATGGAAAGGACAGCTCAATTAAATCAACAATTGTTAATAATTAGTGAAAGTTAATTAATCGATTACTCTATGACTTTTGTGTATTAAAAGTAGCTCTATGTGACTTTGAGCTATTCTGTAACTCTATGACCTTCCTCTATTAATGAATTAATTAATCTGAAATGAATTAATTATTAATCTGATAAAATGCAGTTAATATACCCAGCTCCACAACCGTTGCGTAGGCGCATTAGTCCGCTTTGTGACGTCATCAGCATTCTTGGCGTTTTCACACCAACTTTTGGCAACTATGACTGACCATGATTACGAATTCTAAAATTATTTTTGCAATCTTCAGTATCTACCTTTCCTCTGTTAAATGGAAACTAAAACCAACTCATATTTTGGTTTGCGGAGTTTATAAGCGTTTAATTTTACCGAGGTGAGCGTAATTCAAGCAATTCTTGAGTAATAATTCGCATTGAACGTAAAGATCGATGAATAAATTTCCAATTGTACTTGGATAGTCTGCAGGCGCATCTGGTTGCTGTGATGTCATCAAAATATTCAGTGGTACCACCAGCACGCAACTCAGCTGCTGACTAAACCATAAATTACAAATTCAAAATTATTCTTTTGCAGTCTGTAATATCTACCTTTCTCTTGTTAAATGAAACTAAAATCAACTCTATATATTATTTGGTTGCAGGTTATAAGCGTTTCAAAAGGCCCATACGAAAAGCGTCATAATTTTCGCTCTCGACACACCATTAGACCACTATGGACAGACGTAAATCTACGTCAAAATTAACAAAGAGATAAAACATTATTTTCCGTCTAATCCTGCCTTACATGGATTTTGCAATCAAACAAAGATATTTATTTTATAAGCAGCAGATGAAATGATATCCTTCCCTTTGTTTTTAACGTGGGACTACAGTTCCTCTCCATTAGGGTTCAGGAAGAGGGCAGTTCACATGCCAAAGATACCACAAATGGCATGGGGAATCCTTCTCATCTCGATAATAACTACATGCGTTAAAAACATATCTAATGTCTTATTTTAGGATAAAGATAACAACAGTGTTACAAAAAACTTACTTAAACTTAAAAAACCGAAACAAAAAAAAGAGTCACGCCGAGGTAAAGTAGTCCCTCAGCCTTTAACATCAGCGGCTATTTGAAAGAAAAGACAGCCTCCATCAATTTTTCGGCAATTAAATGTCAGCGCTAATTTCTATCAGAAAGAGTGTGTCATGCGACGGCTGCATGATGCCAAAGGAACAACTTTCAGGAGAATATTTCAAACATAAACCCATTGGACTTGGGTTACCATGTTAACAGGTAATTGCGTCTTTGGGTGAAAGTAGGTGCTCACTAAGAAAAATATCCAAAACTGCTGATTTTCAATTAAAAAATAATCAATTTTAACCTTTTCCTCAATAACTGAAACATATTACAGATAAAACCATTTTACTCCTTTATATTACAGAACATTCATTGGCTTTCTAGTGATATAAATTTTATTTACATATATAATTATTTGTCTAATTTTAATAATTTTACAAAAGAAAGGATTTTTTAAGTATATTTTTACTGTAATACTTTTCAATTGTTATTGCATTCGACACACGCGCGTGGCGACAATATTAATATATTTTTTGTGTCACGTTGTCGTTTCTATATAATTAAGAAAATTTTAAAAAATAACATAGGACAGACAGTTAAGCCCAAAATATTACCACGGTACGATGTTTCAGACTAGGGTTCAGATCTCTTTATTTTTTTATTTACAAACTGAAAGATAGATTTACGTGGTTGACAGACTGATTTTTTTTCTATTGTGAGGAATTCAGAAGAAATATAATTTGCTACAATGTATATTATTGAAATGAAAGAAGAAAATAAAACAAAACAATAATCTTTCAAGAGATATTGTTTTCCCTTCACTACAAGGAAGGACACGACTTGGAAATTCAATTCGTGATAAAACTTAATATTAGTAGCATACCATTAGGGTGTTCTTGACTAATCTAAAAAATGCATTAGTCAATTCAGAAATGGCCTCAGACTTTGGGCACAACTTATACTTACAGTAACTCTCCACAGAGAATCAGTGCTTTGATGGCAGGTGTCAGCGTACTCAATTGCAAATTCGCTAGGTCGCAGTTCCGGTCCTGGCTGCGTTTTTTTCAATATTATTCCAAATTAAATTAAAAATTTAAAATATTTTAAATTAAAACTTTAATTATTTTGTGCAGAAAATAACTTCTTGGCTTCCTTTCATTTTTTCTTGAATAAGTTCTTCATCACTCACCAAAAGTACTTTCAGCCAGGTTGGCCAAAGTATTTTGGAAATTTTCTTCACCATCAACATTGTTTATGAAAGTAGGCTAAGGGTCTGATGAGTAAATTATTTTTTGAGCCAGTAAACATGATAACCGAATTAACAGCATTTAATCTCCTTTGACACTTCTGTATAGGTGATTCTTGTATTAGTTTCCATCTTCAATATCCAAACACACTAGCAGTATTTATATTCATGGAGCTGCTTTGGGAATATTTTAACTCTCTGTATTTGTGCTGTTTAATCAAAACAATATAAACACTTCAAAATCCAGAATTGAAACCAACGTTTGTTAAGGGCTTCCTAAGGAATAAGGAAGTAAACACTGTCAAGAATTTCATGCGATAACAGGTAAAACCATTTATCCATTGGTCACTTTGAATTATTGAAATTTCGGACCATCTGCCTACGTATTTAATAGATTAACTTGACTGCTCTACTATTTTTATTCCAGCATTAAAATATTGGATCATCTGTATATGTATTCAACATATTAACATCTACTCTGTTTCAAAGATAAAAAAATAAGAACGAAGAATTTGTGAATATAAAACCAATAATTTAAAACTTTCAATGAATTTAGAATGAGAATTTTACAAGTATAGTTAATATTTATCCACCATTAAAGATGTATTTACATTATTTTGCGTTTATATATTAATTTTTGTGTATTATTATTTTATCTGTAGTAATTCAAATATCATATAAAGTTATTTTCTGTATAAAATAATTAAGGTTTTTGATTTGAAATATTTTTCTAATTTTTATTTAATTTGGAATAATTTTGAAAGAAAAGAATAAAAATGAGGAAACCTCAGCCAAGTTAGCTGCGGACCTTCCGAATGATAATGTGCGCTGACATCTGAGCTAACTAGTACTGATTTCTCGAGGAAAGAGTTATAGATATATAAGTTTGACCTTGGTTGAGGGCCATTTCCTCCGAATTTGCTGGCCATTTCCTTTTTTAGATTGATGGGAGAACCTTGTGGTATGCTACTAATATGCCAAGTTTCATCCCAATTGAATTTCCCAAATCGACACTCTAGTTAGTAATATATTTCACCAACTTCAAGTTTACCCTTGCACAAAATTCGGGTGGAGAATTTGTTTTACAAAAAAATAAGACAGCAACGAAAAGTCTACCCTTTGTTCCCTTTAATAAATCTTTATATATAATTTTTTAATAAATCTTTATATATAATTTTTCTCATTCGTTATTCTTTCTGTTTCAATGGAATGGAAAAAAATGCCTGGAAGTGAAGGACTCATTCTTCTAAATGCCCTAGTGAGAGGGGAGAGTGGGATAAAACCGGTACCTTGATTCTGGTGCTATTAGTTCTCCTTACTAGTGGACAGATTCTGAATTATACTCCACTAGTCAAAAAGAAAGAATGGTCATAGTGGCCGAGTTGTTGCTGTTGAATTCACTGCGTCTGTGAAATTTTATTTGTGTTAAGACGTCAACTCTCCAATGTTCATTTGTTTTTAAACTATCCTTATTTAATAACCATTACGTTATAAAAGCTATATTTAGTCCAGCTTATTATATGTTTACTAAGGATTTATACTCTAACGAAAATACAGATTTTGTCCAATAATTGCACTGTTCCGTTTCGTTTATTATAACCTCTGCACTCGGGGTAAAACCAGGTTCTCCAAGTGGCGCAAGACCGCGCCAGACAGTATTGATGATTCTTCCGCTGAAGATGATAAAAATACATCAGACGTCGATTGTTTATATTTTAATGACGCATTTTCTAATTTAAGTAAATGCAAAGGGTGGATCCAATGTAGAAACTGTCTTAGCTGGACCCACGCAGGCTGCAGTGGCGCGGAGGAAGAAGACAACTGCTTTACATGTGAATTTTGTAAATAATATTCTTAAATTATCGTATAAAACTAAAACGATTGCTATTTTTCCACTGTAAATCCAGTTTTTCTAATTTCACATAAAGTTAACATGTGTATATGGTTTTACCCCACTAGTGGGATAAAACCTGGTGGTTTGACTTTTTCTTTTAATAAAAATATCATTGATAAAAGAAGTAGCGAAATTATGCCTTTTTATTAATGATATATTGTACTCGGTTAAACAAGGAATATTTTAATAAAGTTTGACAAGCTCTATGTCAAATAGATTAGCTCAAAGAGGGCATCGAGTCTTAGTTACCGAGTTTTTACCCCACTTTCCCCTATATTTGTTCGATTGCATATTTTCGAGTAATGCGTTAGAATTCTGGACTTTTTTAGAATTGGAAATGGAATATTTTGTTTGGTTTCTTTCGTTCTAGCCCCCTTTTAAAATATCAATATACTTGTCAATTAGTGTAGCATCGTCAAAGGTATTTATTTTTTGCCTTGAAGAAATATTTTGACATCTGTAGTACAGAGTTGGTGGTAGATTTTGAAAATGGCTCAACTTTGTTAAAACTGGTTTATAAACTGAATAAGAACTAAGAAATGAAGTCTCTGCCTCTGAATTATATTTATATTGCTTTGAGATTTAAGTAGCGAAAAAAAGAACAACAGCTATTTGAAACCTGATTGGTATCTACACCGTCAAATACTCATTTATTTTTATTTACATTTGATTTAAGTTAAAAATGAGTAATTTTTGTTCATTTAATTATAGAAATGTGTAAACTATTTATTATATATAAATGCTGTTTTCTATGCTTAATTCAGATTTAAATTTTGGGTAATCTTTGAATGAAAATTTCATCTTTTAAAAACAAACGTATAATGTAAAAGAGAAATTGTAGAACGAAAAGGAAATTTGGTTTACTATTTTCTTCAGTATTATAAATTAGGACAAAGAAATTTTACAGGAGAAAGTGATCTCTGCATTAGATGTTTCTTTTTTTTGAGCTAGGATGCATAACTGTGAAGTTAAAAATGTCTGTACATGGAAATAGTCTGGCTAGACTTGATATCGACAAAAATTTGTTAATTTATTTCTTGGAACTTGTTATTTTGGCAGAAAAATTTAATTTTTTATGATATGTAGTTAATGACGCATTTCAACAGTAAAACTACGTCCTTAATCATTGAAGAAAGTGCAGACGAAACAAATATATGCATCTTCTGTTGTTTTATTAACTGAAAATAATTTTTCCCATTGCCAGCTATTCAGAAAGAAACATAATAACTCGAGATATTTTTTTTGTCGTTAAAGAAAAAGAATTTTTTTAATATTCTCAAGTGTTTTCAGTGTTGTTAATTCTTTTTGTCTCACTTAGTATGTAACTGCAACTTTAGAAGTTAACCTCGAATGTATTTTGAATGGACATTTGTGTTTTCAAAAAAGAAAGCAGCAAAAATAACATTAATACAAAAATGGAAGGGAAAAAAAAGAAGAATTTTTCCTTCGTTGCCTTCAATAAACTTTTACATTTTGTTTGTTATTTGTTCGCTCAATATTCTTTCCACCTCAGTGGCATGGAAAAAAATGCCTGAAAGTGAAGGACTTATTCTTCGAAATGCCCGGATGAGTATGTTTGTTCGATTGCAGATTTTAGAGCAATGCGTTAGAATTCTGGACCTTTTTAGAATTGGAAATGGAACATTTTGTTTAGTTTCTTTCGTTCTTTTTCCTTTAAAATATCTCCCATCTCAACTGATGTTGCATCGTCATGTGCACTTATTTTTCTTCTTGAAGCTTTGCTCTGCCATCTGCTGAGGTAAAGAAACTGTAGAAGCTGCTTATGAAAAAGACGAAGGGCTGTTAAAATAATTCATGCCCTGAAAAATGATTAAAATATTTAATAAAACAAATTTTAAAAATGCAGTTTTAATGGCGTTCAGCAAAACTTCGATTAACTGTAACCGTCCGGACCAGGGGTGTGACGGATAACCGAATAGACGGATTACAATATAACGTATGTACAATAACTTGATTTCATTGCTGGCTTGGCACGAAAATGAAAATAAAATCCTTTAAAAGTGAATATTACATACATATTGCATTTAATTTTACAAAACGATCAATATGAACTTCAATATAAGACTAGTAATGTACAGAAATGTATTGTACCACTATATATCTACATTACTTTGACGATGACGGATAACAGAAACTGACGGTTAAACGAGTGACGGTTAATCGAAGTTTTACTGTAATACAAAGTCGATTTTTTATTTTAATTACTTTCTACTTTTTAGTCTTTTAATTTATAATTCATTTTTATAATTAGCATTGAATTTTCATGGATGGAATAGTATGGTGCATTTTGCTCAAATTCATTACCAGGTGGCGCCACGCATATGAAATCAAAATTTAACTAAATTAATCAATTAATTGATATTAAGTTCTAAAGATATTATAATAGTGTATTGTCATCGAGAATATACAAGTGCTAAAAAAAAAGGGGTGAGTGAAAAACCGATTACAAAATTCCGCAAAAATTTGTTAGAAATTTTGATTAGAAAATTATAGTTCTTTTAATTTTCGCATATTAAAACATCAAAAACGATTCAGCCATTAAAGAAAAATTATTATGAAGTTGCATATGCCTATGTTATTTGCCTATAATGCATTCAATAATGACTGAAATATTAATATTGTTACAATAGAAGAAAGAAACAATTGCTAAAATCAAATATTGCTATTCAAATATGTGTGTCAGCATAATTAATTTAATACTTAAAAATTTAAATGGTATTAAAAAGTTTATGCTATTTTCGTAGAATCAGTATCCATTGATTTTTTTATAGATTTCCCGACATGAATAAAAAATTGAGAATTCATTATAAATGGTTGTCTTCCGATGATAAGAAAATATAGAAAATTTTCGATTTGTAAAAGTAAATATCTTTTTTTAAAGGATGGAATCCCTTTAATAACTTACATAATAATGGTATTAAAATCAGTTTGCAACATAAGAACGTCCACAGAGGTTTAGATTTTGATATTTTAATGTATTCCTTCTTGTATGAATCCATTTTGAGGATTCTTAAAAAGAGTGAATTCTTCCTTTTTTTTTTCCTTTCCAACCGTAGCAGTAGCCTTGAGGCAAAAGTAGTTTTACGGAAATGGTATCGTTCTGCTATAAAAGGAACACCTGCTTCACCAGAAACAAGAATTGTTAAAGGTAAAAATTTGCATCAATTCTTTAAAAATATTTTTCTTTCGGATATTTTATGAATGGATTTGAGTATGATTTTTAGGTCATTTCCATATTTAAATAAAGAAGTATTCTTTTTTGATAATTTTAACTTTGTTGCATGCGTTAAAATTTAATTTTTGTTTGTTTGTTTGAATATGTTTAATTCATTCAGGAATAAACTGTAAATAACAGAAATGAATTTTCTTTGTTAGCTGTTATAGTGATATATCTATGAGAAATTTTATTGCCTTATTTGAAATAGTTCATGCATTTATTATTACTATAAATAAAATTTGTTAAGTTATTATTTATGAGCTTCATTAAAATAACTCCTTAGTCATCAAGGACATTAGTAAAAAATGTTGTAAAATGAATTAAATTATTATAATGTATTCGATCAATAATCATTTCACCGGAGCAAAATTCGATGTTCAAAATACCAATTATAATATTTTGAACATCGAACTTCTTTTGGCTCACTCAGAATGAGACTTACAGGTAATTTCTTAAAAAAAAAAAAAAAAAAAAAAACCCTCCAGCTGCAAAATCTCTTATGAATGTTCTTTATGAAATGTTTATTTTCTTCCAATATTTTACTCGATAATCATAAAATATTTGATAGATCTGCCATTTGTCAATAGCTGAATCTGAAAACTGTTCATAAAACATAAATGGCGAAATTTAAATAAAATTCTCAAGCAATTCTTTCAATCATTTGTAATAATAGAATTAAATTAAAGAGAATAAATTAGTTTATCTTTTAAATGGTGAAATAAAGCATTAATTTTTATGATCATGTCAAAGCAACTAATGTGATCTGAAGAAATCATTATTCTTACACAACGTAGAGATTTCACATATTAATTTTATTTTAATTATTAAATAAAATTAATATATTAAATCTCTACGTAGTAATTAAAAAATTAAAAATAAATAAAGTATTTATTTTTATACTACTTGCTGTTAAACAAATTTCAGGAACTTCTGAAAACATTCTTTTACTTATCCAGCCAGCATAGCCAGCAATCTGGCTTTTGCGCCGTAAAATCCTACATCACACACAAGAACATTCTTCTTTTGATTAAAGTTTAAAATAAGATTAATATCATGATATAATTAAATTTTAAATCATTTATCAAAATTTGAATCAAAAAGGTATCAAATAGTTTGAGAACATATATGCTAGCAAATTTAGTTAAAGAACATGAAAGTAAAAATTAATTGCATAAAAGATAAATCCATATACCTTTTTCTTTGATCATTTTTGGCATCCATTTTAAATAGATGGATTCTTGAAGAATAATGTTGGACCTTAAAACTCTCTAAACATTATTTGTGTTAGATAAAGAAATGAAGCTCTTTATCATCTAGTTTCGATGCTAGAAAATATTATGCTTCGGCATATACTTTTAAAAGTGCTAAAATTCTTTTTTTATAAACACCACAGAACTCAGTTTAAGACAAATTATTCTTTGAATTGCTTAATATGCACAAAACACTCTTAATGATACTTTCTCGACATAAACGGTCAATAATTCAAGTTAGCCTAATCCCAGTAATAACTCTTTCAGTAAATAATACATTCAGCCTTTACTTTCAGAAACCATTATTCAAAAGGTTCGCGTGGTAAATAATCTCGTGTTTGTTATCAGGGTTTGAAGAGCCACTCTGTTCCCTTAATAATTCTTAAAGAATATTATGTTTCACTTTGCTTAATATATGCTTTCGAGTATACACTTAACATTAATGAGGGGAGTGTAAGGATCTTTATACCTTAAAGTCGTTTGAATATGACCTAACAATGAATATGCTTTAAAGTATCAAATTGTTAAGCTTTGAGAAAGGTCTACGTATCAGTAGACAAAGAGATGAACAAGGCAAAAGGACACATTGAAAAATATCGAAAAACTTGCAAATAAAAACACAGGAGTATCATTTTAATTTTTGGGAAAATTTGTATTTTTTTGTTGATTTAGTATACAATTAAGATTAATGAGTGAAGTGTAAGGATCTTTTGTGTATCAGTGGATAAAGAGATGCACAAATCAAAGAGACACACTGAAAAGTACCGTAAAAATTTGTAAATAAAAACATAGCCACATTTTTGAATTTTTTTTTGTAAACTTGTATTTTTGTTGTTCGAGTATACATTTAACATTAATGAGAGGAGTGTAAGGATTTTTATACCTTCAATTCGTTGGAACATGATCTAACAATGAATATGCTTTAAAGTATCAAATTGTCATGGTTTGAGAAACATCTATGCATCAGTGGACAAAGAGATGAACAAGGCAAAGGAACACATTGAAAAGTATCGAAAAACTTGCAAATAAAAACACAAGGCTATCATTTGAATTTTTGGGCAAATTTGTATTTTTTTTGTTGATTTAGTATACAATTAAGATTAATGAGGGAAGTGTAAATGTACTTTAAAATCATTGGAATATGAGCTAACAATGAATGTGCTTTGAAGTATCAAGTTACCAAGATTTGAGAAACGTCTGTGCATAGTAGATAAAGAGATGAGCAAGGCAAAGG
>BGPR01005358.1:42725-94914 GCA_013235015.1 Araneus ventricosus
TCTACTCTTTTTATTTGTTCAAAAAATTTCTACTCTTTTTATTTGTTCAAAAAATTTCAAGCTCGAATCAAACAATTAGATTTTTTTACACATTTTTATTCAACGTTACTTATTTCATGTTTATAAAGATGGAATTTTGCAATAGATCTGTTACTCACTTCCTGTGCTAGATTTGTGAAATTTTGTACAACATTGTGTTCTCTATGTTAATGCACTATTTTAATATTACAATAAGTTACATGAGAAACTTAAAGAAACTTATATAAGAATAATAGCAAATAATGACTTTTAAGAGAATGTTCAAGACTGCAAAGTAAAATATTAAAAAAATCTGCTAATAAGAAAGTTTGAAGAAAAAAGTGGCTCTCATAAAACTTTTTTTGACTATTTTCCTTTGTCCAGTTCTACTTACTGAGATAAATGAAGAAGAATGCAAATTCTGTCAGAACGTCACATTTTAATCTGGCAACGTGCCTAATGTGAAGTTTTTTTATTCGAAGTTTGGTGCGCTGAAGCGTATGAATGGTAGGTAACAACAGTTTAAAAGATCAAAAAATGTTTAAGAATAACATGCGTGCGTGTATACAGAGATCTGAAAGCATGCAATAAACGTTCTAAAACATGTACTGGTTTATCTTGGAAAAAAAATTGAAAAACATTTAATTGTGAAATTGCAACAGATGAAACTGAAGAAAGCTCTTTCAAGTTTTATTATAAACCTGGGTTATTTATTATGTGGAAAAAAGAAGCCTTTTTAAATTTAGCAAACAATCTTTCCAGCAGTTTACAGATTTTAGAAGATATTTTTTAAAAAATATGTTTTGAAGCGAAATTTTGATTTATTGAAAACATCGAGGGAAAAAAGGGGAAATTACTGATAAAACATCCATTATCATTTTTCCCTATTAAAATTCTGATAAAATTTATCGAAATGGAGAAAAATGTTACTCTGGTTTAGTTCTCCAAATAAATTTTACCGCTAGATATATCAAAAATACGAATTTTTGATGGATAATAGTTGATGATTGAACATGATAGACACTGTACGAAAAAAATAACTCAAATATTAACAAAAAAGTAGTTAAAGTAAAAGAAGTAAGCATTATAACTTGAATATCTCGTAAATAAGTTCACTGGCTTATGAAAAGAATTCTTGAAACATTTTAACATAGATTGTAATCAAATAACAAAGCAAATAAGATATGTAACAGATATTATAATTTTTACTACGTAGATGCAATTGAAATGTCAAAAACTGATTCATATATTTTTATACACTCTTATTGAACTTCACTTGTTTCAAGTTTGTGAATAAAGAATTTCGTAAACGATTTTCACTCACTTTTTGAAGTTCTTGAGTTTTGAAATTTTATACATTCGTGGCTTGTTGATGGCAATACAATACTGCAATGTTTTCAGAACTTAATTATCAGTTAAACGATTGATTTAATCAAATTTTGATTTGGAGCGCCATCTGGTTGTGAATTTCAGAAATAATTGATTTTAAGATTCCATAATATTTATAATAATGAATTATAAATTAAACACAGAAAGTAATAATAATTAAATAAAAAAAATCTTTTTAGCACTCTAATAAAAGTGCATTTTTAAAGCTGCTTTTATTAGACCTGTAAGCTGTAGAGGTTATAACCCATTAACGTCCAAATTAATTTAAAGCATAGATTTCAATAAATTTCTAATAAATTATGTATAAAGCACCAAAATTAAGTTAACTGTGAAGTAAAATTAAATTCGGAGAAAAAAGTTTCTTTCTGCTTTTTTATTATTTTTTTAGAAAAAAATATAAAAAATCAACAAAAAAAATCATTTAAAAACTTTGTTTTAAATAAATATTAAAGATTTTAAAAATATAATAAGATATAAAAAAATAGAAATCACTTTCTAATTTCTTGCATTACCTCAAAAATAAATCAAAGGAAAAATCAAAGAATTTCAAATTTATGACATTTGGCCATCAAAATCTGGCTAATTGTCGGTATATGCCTGTTGAAAATTATTTTAGAGTTTAGTAAATCCTATTGACTTCATAGACAAAGCAAAAAAGTAACAATGGAAGGCATTCTGTTCAGCCACGGAAGTGAAATGTAACTGTCCTGTAAATAGGACGATAAACATTAACGGGATAAACCGCCTTTATTAATAAAACACCTTAATCAAGATAAGGAAAATCATGTTCTGGCAAAGTTTTCAGCAGTCAAAATTTATGCTATTCTAGAATATTTGATGGAGGATTAGCATAGTTTAAGAAGTTTCGACTAAAAATGAATATGCGGAGCATAAAATAACTAAAGAATTTATAATAAATTATATTTGCTTTGTGTTACAATCTGTAATGTAACTGTCCTATAAATAGGACGATGGGCGTTAACAGGATAAACCGCTTTTATTAATAAAACCCTTAATCAAGATTTTTATATAATAAAACCCAAAAAAGGAAAATCATGTTCTGGCAAAGTTTTCAGGAGACAAAAATTGTACTATTCAAGAATATTTGATGGCGAAAACGCATAGTTTAAGAAGTTTCGACTTAAAGTGTATATGCAGAGCATGAAATGACTAAGGAATTTATAATAAATTATATTTGCTCTATGTTACAATCTAAAATGTTTGAAAAGACATCTATCTTTTAAAAGTATCCATTTGAGAATGCTTTCTAAATTAGTTTAAGTTACTTTTTAAAACTTTGCAACTTCTTGATCATGACTACAGCTAAATATGTTCTTTGATCTTTTCATGAATTTAATGATGCTAATTTATTTCTAGAATTCCATGTGTAGCTTCCAATTAAATATCCTCTGGTTATTAAAGAGAATACCTAATTAAAAGGAGTACAACTGTTCCAGGAACAATTAATTATTCTAATTAAGAAAAAAGGGAAACTTATTAATACTATTCTGGAATTTACTATTTTGAGTTGATGCGGCAGAACAAAATTAAAGCAAATTATGGAAATGGAAACGTTGTTAAAGATAATTTTATCTTAGGAAGAGTATTATTTAAATCTGTTAAATCTTGATTTGTAAATTAATTTAAATATAACTATTTAAAATGTTGGCTTTGTTTACAGTAGCCTTAGTTAACTTGCATAAATGGGATTGTCGATATCGGACAAGTGAAAATGTCGAATAATAGGAGAAGAAAAAGAGGGAATACTTATTTTATAAAATAATCTGTATCATCAGACTGAAGATAAAATTTTATTCTAGGAAGAGTATTATTTAAATAGCCCCCCAAGTCCTACTGGCGGCCTCAACGTGGCGGGGAGTGACACTGGGCGGTCTGGGTGAAGTTCATCGGGAGATTTTCTCCTGGCAGGGCCACCCTAGGTGTGAAGGCCAGACCAATATGCCCAGCTAAAGTCAGTAGGCATAGGAGCCAAGTCAGACTTCTACCCTTTGGGTGCTCCTTAAAAAGAATCTGCACAACCACCCTCAACCATGAGCGTTACACCTGTTTTATTTAAATGTGTTAATTCTTGATTTGTAAATTAATTTGAATATAACTGTAGTCTCTTTTGTAACTTTAACCATAACTGTCTGTGACTGACGTCAGACAGCGCCCTCTCAAGCTTTTGAACTTTAGTTGAGACCAAGCGATGGAGAGTGTTGCGTCCCATGAACAACTCTTTTCTTTATGCTTGTTCCATTTCTGAAATTATTCTTGTAAACTGTCTGTGTGTAACTTAAACATAAAATAAATAACTGTTGCACTAATTTGGACTATTTACTAAACCCGTAAAGACCTCCACATAACTATTTAAAATATTGGTGATGATTACAGTAGTCTTAGATAGCTGACATAAATGGAGATAGTTGCTGTCGGCCAAGTTAAAATGTCGAATAATAGGAGAAGGAAAAGAGAGAACATTTATTTTATAAAGACCCTGCATCATGTATTTTTTCATGACATTTTGTATTGTAAGATAAAAATAGAGGTTAGATAATTAATGAAATTAAAATTAAATCGTAACTCAATAAAAAATAAATTATAGTTAACATGAATCTATGAATGTCGATTTTTTATGCGCGTGGAAGTATGTTACTTTCTTGCAGATCTATGTTTTTTAACTGTTATATTACGCTGTCTCTTAAAATACATCACACCGCACTTGATGCTTCCTCTTGCTGTTCAATGTATTCAAGGCAGCTTCAAAAACCAATCTTAATAAGTCATTTCAACATGCCTGATTTCACGTTACTGTTGATCAGGCTTTTCCGTTCAAACAACTACTGTTTTTCTTAGAATTACCATATTAAAACAACCACAATATACAGCAGTCATAATAATAATAAAATTTTAATTGAAAATTCAAATGAAATTTTGACTGATTAAAATACAGGGATATGGAGGAAAATATAAAGAAAGATTATCAATGGCAATTTTTACACAGCGGTTTAATCGACTTGAAGTCTCCAGCAACATTAACTGTACGGTCTTTCGGATGTCATGCATCCGTCTGACCTCGAAGCTCTATAAACAGCGAAAATAACACCCACCTAATAACTTCACGTTTTCACGATTTTGTTCTGACGTCCAGATTTTTCGTTAGGAAGTTGTAATTCTCTACTTCTTAGCACCTTAATAAAAGCGTGTTTTGAAAAACTTTATTTTTATTATTTTGCTATTTCCTCTCTTTAATATATTTCATAATGTATTATTATGAATATTTTTTTAGGTTTTAATAAATTTTTATTAAAATTCATCACCAGATACCACCACTCATGTGAAATTAAAGTTCAAGAAAAATTAATCTATTAATTGATAATTCTGAAAATATTAAAATATTGTATTGTTATTGCGAACACACAACTTTTCAAAATTTTACAACTCTAGTATATGAAAAAGCGAGTTAATAATCAATCACAAAATTCCATCCTTACGAACATGAAACATGACAAGTTAAATAAAAGAGTGCAAAAGTACAAAAAATTTCCCATAAAGATTTATTTTACGAGTAAACTTAGGACAATTATTCACGATCGTTGCCAATAACATTACACCCCCGTCTCTTCTAAATAGTCGCATCCCTTCTTGCTATTGGGTAAGCCCGTTATTCCTTAACCTTCCAACAGGCGCGCCCTCTATACCAACATAAAAGGTCGCATATTTTCTAGATGCGCTATTGTAAAACATCAATTTTTAAGAGGGTTATTATTGAAATTAAATTGTAATTGAGTAAGAGTTAATAAATAAAATTATTTGAAACAATTTTTATTCAAAAAAAGTATGGAAGCAATGTAAACATAGAACGCAAAAACAATATAAAATGACTAAAGAATTAGCTGAATGACGTGAAAACAAAGTAAATGAAATTTTCAATTTTTCAACTGAAATATTTGCATTTGTATTATAAAACTGTACAGACAATGTGGAAGTAAATGAACGATTGCAATTTAGATATAAAAAGCAATATGTCAGTTTCATAGTCATTTCACAGCCTATTTTTTACTCTTACCAAATCAACGACTCATCAATTTACTACGCCGATTCAAGTCAGTTACTGCCTTGGTGTTACGTTTGACACTAGACTTGATTGATTTTACCCAACATATTGACAATATTGTTTCTAAGACCTACACTAATTTTGGTTTTATCAAACGTAATATCAGACATTTCTCCGGTGTACTTGCTTTGAAGGTTTTATTTTTCACTATTGTCCGCTTGGGTCTTGAGTACTGTTGTCTTGTCTGGGACCCTCACAATAAAAATAAAATTAAAATTATTGAACAGGTACAACTAGGTTTTTGCGTTACTTATTTTACCTAACAAATCTCTATTATCCGCAAGACTTATCCTCATCTCATTTATGTAACATCTTCGGCATTCACAGTTTGAGGGTACGACGTGATCTTTCTTGTCTTTTATTTTATCACAAGATAATTCATGATGCCATTGATTGCAGCGACATATTGAGCCGTATCACTTATTATGTCTGAGGAAGAATTGTTTATTTGTAAGTGTATTTATCAAGTTTAATTACATACGTAATTTTTCTATTTATAAATTTTACAGGATTTTTAACAGGTGCTCTGATGATCTTGATGTATTTAATATATTCAATGGTGCTTTTAAGACTGAATGTTTGCGGCTTTTGTGTTCTTGAAGTGTTTTTATTTTGTGTGCTTTTTAAATTCGTGTTGTGTTTTTAGTGAATTCTGTGTATATCTGTTGTCTTTATTAATCTGTGTTTTACGGCTATTTTAGTGTATGTTTCTGTATCATGCACTCTGTAATTGGAGTTTATTCTGTAGTGTGTATTTTCTAAATAAATAAATAAAAAGTAAATAAATTTCATTGCAACGGTCGCGTGTATCTCTGAAATGTGAATAACAGATTCGCAGAGTCTCATTAACGCCCCGAATCCCATACAATGAGTAACAGTTCGTCGAAAAGAGTTGGAAGAATGGCCAAGGTCATGCTTCCGTAACACCCTCTGGTGAAAAGATTTAAAACGAAATTCTTCATTTGTGTATCTCTCACATACACGCTCTTGCTGGAAGGTTAACTTTTCTGTCGGGGCCGACACTTTCAAAAAGAGAAGAAATGTTTTGAAACAACAGCGAATTACAGTTGTAAGCTTACTCCTAAAATAAATCTATATGATGAAATTTGTACTTTTTTTCGAATTCCTCTCATTTAAATATTTTCAATTTGAATTCAAATCAAATCAAATTTCAAATTACTTTGCGAAAATTAGTTGTTGAGTTATGCAGAAATAAGTTCCATTAGCAATTTACTCCCCAGCTGCGCTCTGATTATTTCGAGCATTTCCAAGATAGAGACAAGTATCTTGGAAATGCCTGGTCAAGATAGAGACAAGTATCTTGGAAATGCCTCGTCAAGATAGAGACAAGTATCTTGGAAATGCCTCGTCAAGATAGAGACAAGTATCTTGGAAATGCCTCGTTAGGAGAGACAGCCACGCAGATTTTTTTTAGTTGTGATAATCTATATTAGAAAAGCCGTCCGAAATCGTTAACGCTTCAGAAATGTGTGCAACGTGCCAAAAGAGATTCTTTTCAGAGGCAACAGACCAGACGCAGACAGCAGTTTAATTTCTTTCATTGACGTGGAACTGCAATCTTTCAGCAATTTTTTGTTGTTGTTTATTTTTTTCTCTGAATGTTGGGAAACTGAATCTTTTTGCTAAATTAATATACGGGAATCCGTTAAGATTTATGCTGATTTATTTATTTTCGCTTTGAGGTTCAGTTGGATGATTTCTGGAGGCAGTGGAAGACCGTTAATTCAACAAAGGATAAGAATTTTTAAGGTTTTCTACTAATTGTTTTTAATACAGTTTTCGTAATTAGTTCTTTTTTAGTGATTAGTGTATTGCTAAACGACAACAGATATTTCACAAAGAATGTTGTTTATAAAGGAGTTTTTTAGTTGATAAATTTATTGTTTACTTTTATTGTTCATATTATTTACATCTAAAATTTATTACAAATTTTAATTTTTTCATTTCGTAAGCACTCCGCCAATGTGCATGAGATTTTCTACTACAACTTTTATTAGTAAATCTGTTACAATTAGATCTGAGATGTTGTTGGCGGGCTAAAAACCCATCTTAGACGGGCACAAATCCTCTAGTGCTAAAGAAAAAATCGATACAGTGATACTTCGAGATACGAGTTTAATTCGTTCCGTAACCTTGCTCGTATGTTAATTTGCTCGTATCTCAAAGCAATTTTCCCCATTGAAATTAATTGAAATGCCATTATGTTAATCCGTTCGAGCCCCAAAAATGCTACCCTTAATTGTTTTTGTTACGTGTTTTTGAATAAGAAAAATGTATTTATAAATGACAAATATTGTATAAAAACATAATAAAAGAGAATGTAAAGCAAAAAAAAAACTGGTTTTATAAAGTGTACATACACCGTACCGTTCCTCGTATCTCAAATGTCGCTCGTATTTCAAAACAAAACTTCGCTGCTCGACAGCGCTCGTATCTCAAATAACTCGTATGTCAGGGCACTCGTATCTCGAGGTACCACTGTACTTCCTTGGTATGTGAAGTGCGCTGAGTCATATAGTTTTGAATGTACTGAATGAGTTAGTAGATGACATTCAACGCAAATTTGCGTTGTGTATAGAGAACAGATCATGTGTGCGCCTATAGTGCGTAGAGTAACCCAAAATAAACGTAGTGTAATATCATCAAGAACACACAAGCATACAAAATTTCAGTCCTCTAGCAGATCAGGAGGTGAGGCAAAAATCGATTACAAAATTCCAACTTTACAAACATGAGTTTCCGACTTTACCAACATTCTAACAACTAATCCAACTTTACAACATTTCTTGCGTCCTGTTTTTGTAGACTTGTCCTGACGTGTGACATTTTGAACTCCTAAACTAATACTTTATCTCGTTCATATGTTTTGCGCCAGTAAACTCAATCAAATCAAACAAACATGAGTTTAATAAAAGTGTTTAAAAATTTTATTTTAAGATTCCATAGTATTTATAATTATGAATTATAAATTTTAGACTAAAAGGTAGAAAATAATTTTTTTTTAAAATTCGTCTTTTTAGTATACTAATAAAAGTGTTTTTAAAATGCTTTTTATTAAATTTATTGACTCTATAAGCATGTTTGGCAATAATAGTTGTAGTTAAAATTTTCCCTGTGAAATTCTTATAACAAGATATGAGCATTTACTATTGTATGATTAGATAGTTACCGACACAAAGACACAAAATTCGTTTGAAGAGGACACAATTATTATTTCGAAATTGAAAGAAAATTTTACGAATGAGTTGGAATGCTTTTCTTTTATTAACAAGATTCTTTTTATCCTAAAATATACTTTATTCATATAAAAAATATCGAACCGAAATTTAGAGCTAATATATTAAATACCTCAGCTGGCTGTGCATAAAAAATATCACTAATTGAAATGAAATATTGAGATTAACCGAAGTATATTTTTGGATAAGAACTCAATTATCTACGTGTTCTTGACTGTGTTTTAGTATGATTTGTTAAGTACCTGCACTTAAAAGAAATGAATTTGGAAGCATTCCAAAAAATCACCGAAATTACACAAGTATTAATGAATGTTAAAACTGTCAGAAGTTGTTCCTGAAATTGAGAATAATTGAGAATGCTCTTTGACCATATCCTTTTGAGAAACTGTATAGTTCAGAAAAAGAACCCGAAAGAAAAAACCACCTAAGCATGATCATTAACGATAAATGAATAAGAAGTCATGACTGAGATGCTGGCAGAAAATAATTGAGTCCAGATATCTCCCTACTTTCATTGTTTTGGGTTTTTGCTTTACTAGTTACGCTTTCATGTGATTTACTGATATGTAGAAGAGGTGCAAAATTTTATTTTTCTAACTTCGTAGAGTTTCGAGTAGAGTAAATATGCTTATTAAATATATTCAGATAATATAAGATTAATTAAAAAATATGGATAAGGAAAATATGGAAAAATATGGTAAAATTAGTTAAAACATATGGATGTTTCAGGTCGAAATTTTCTTCATTAAACACAAAGAACAATGTGAGTATTCTCCCCTCGATGTAAGATTAATTAAAACATATGGATGTTTCAGGTTGAAATTTTCTTCATTAAACACAAAAAACAGTGAGAGTATTCTCCCGTCGATGTAAGATTAATTAAAACATATGGATGTTTCAGGTCGAAATTTCCTTCATTAAACACAAAAAACAGTGTGAATATTCTCCCCTCGACTTTCTAGTATATTTCCACAATATGGCGTATTTCTGTTTAGCTTCTTCGTCTTGTGAAGAAAATCAAGTATACATTTTCAACCTTTCTTTTCATCGACTGGGTCTACAATTTGATATAGATTTACAGTTTTGATGTGAAGACCATACACCAGTTTTATTTTTCTATTTAGTTGTGATTTTGAATTACCACTTTCACATACATTTGAACAGAAAGACCGACAGACTGCCAATCGGTTGGCAGAGTCGGTCTGAAATTTGATGCAGTTCTGAATTTCCGGTGATAGAAACATATGCAAAATTTCATCCATCTAGTCTGTTGTATTTTTGAGATATCACCTTAACATGCTCGCAGTCGCAAGCAGACAGATTTACCGTCGGCTGATTCAAACTAAAATTTAATGCAGATCTGTAACAAATGCGCCTGCGCAATAAGAACAGCGCCACCTATAGTGATAAGGAACTCAGACAGAACTGTGATATGACGAAACGAGCGACTGCGAAAAATCCTAAATCCGAATCTCCCAACATGGAGCCAGGCATTTAGATCCACCGTTACAGATCTACAATTTTGAAATAAAATCCACATGTCAAATATCATTTACCAAGTTCTTTCCGTTTTTAAATTATTGTGTTCATAGACTTATGCATCGTGCTGAATACAAAGCAAAAAGTTAAATTCGAATAAAATAACATTGAGTAATTATGTTAACCTTCTAAATGGTTAGCTATTTCAATAAAATAGGTTTCAAACCTTAAAAATTATCTTTTAAAATTAATAATTGGTCATTTATTGTGTTTAATCGAGTCTCCGAACTTCTAAGAATATTTTAGCCTTGGTAGTTTAAATAATTATACGCATAAACATGAATTATCTGCTTTTGAACTAAACATGAAAAACGGAAAAAGACGGCTCAAACGCTCAGAGGATTCCAATCCACACAGGTAAGAGATTAAGCTATGAGCAGTTAAAGTGACATATATTTTAACCTTTTCGCGTTAATTGGTTTCGCAGTACCACAAACTGAACTTTTTTACTACGCATGGGCGGAACGTTGCGTACTTTTTCTTTCATAACTTAAGAGTCAGATATATAGGTCAACAAATATAAAAATTCCAGTTCTATACCATTAGTATTCACAAAGATATCGGAATTGCAAGAGCTAAATTGGTTTTGATTTCTAAGAGAAACCAAGTGATGAGGTTTCTTGCACAAATTGATAGTTTTTAAAATTGAATCTTCGAAATTAATGTTGAATTTCACGAAGGTTGAATATGATGAATACTCACGTATACTTATAAATTAAATACATAATTTAAATTGCATTTCGATGATAACTTATTCGGATTAAAAATAGCCCGTTACAGTTCATTGGTTTCACTGTGAAAAAAAATCTTAAAAATAACAAAATGCCAATTTTTTTCCTTTACATATTTATAATCAGCTATATGTCTAATACTCATTTTTGAAATAAATTTAGTAATTTTCAAAACAAAACATGCAGTGAACTTGAAATGGTTAACAAAAGCGAGTTTTTAAAAACTGTTTTTATTAAATTTATTCAAAATCTTTTCTGGAATAGTGTCAATATTTTCTTTACTTGATACAAATACTATACCCCTAAGCCAGGAGTGGGGAACCTGCGGCCTTAAGGTCTTTTTGAGTTTCTTATTTGTCTTCTAATTTAGCTTCTAAGGTTATTGTTCTGTAGTATAATAATAATTACAGAACTCTAACCTTTAAGATTCTGTTCGTGCGGCCTGTTGAGCAACTGCCTAAATTTCATGAGGCATTTCAATGCAAAAAGGTTCCCCATCCCTGCCCTAAGCCATTAGGATTTCATTTTTCAGCGAATGGCTGTCTCTTCTTTAATCACCAAGGAGATACTTTCACACTCCTGTCTTTATGTTTTACCAAATGTCTAATAGCTGGATTTATAACGATGAAGTCAACTCTTTACGGAATAGATATATGTAAGTGTATTATGCTCTCAACAGAAAGAAATGGACAAGATATTGATGGCAATGGGAAGATATATGGATCCCAAACGCATATTCGATTCTCTTCAATACACGGCGAAAACCCGTTATATTTTGATAATATACGAGAAATTCGAGGAAAGGAAATTCCTTCAGGTATATTATAAGAGTAAGCGAATGGCGAAGACATACTTGAGTTGACCTCTTTCTTCGGATGTTCATGCCACATAATAATGAGGAACTTTCAACCTCAACAAATTTTATATGCCTGCTTTTAACCCTTGATAGTGTATTCCGAGCTCAGTTCTAGGATCCAATGATGGTAGTTTTTCACTTAAAGGTATGTGCCTTAAGTGAAAAACTGCCATCCTATTATTATATGCCTATTATTATATGGTACCTTCGGAGCACTTTTTTTTGACAAGAAGAAGATTTTAATCCAACACTTATGTTTTCAGTTATAATGGTGTATAAGACTGTGAATTCAAATGCCATTTTAATGAATAAATTTGTTATTTTCGAAATTTTGCCCATTTTTGGTCAAAATTTAGTAAAAATTGACGTTCACGCCAAACTTCCTATAACAAATTCTAATGCATGTATTTCACTTTTTGTTTCAATACTATACATTTACCTGTGTTGTGAAGCAGAATATTTAGAGTACCTCTTAAAGTTACTGAGATATACCAAAGTTTGTATACGCAATAGCTTTTTACAAGAAAAAACAATCACCTTTTCAAATAAAAACAGCTTTCTCTAAAATAAATAATTAAACACTTTCAAGCTATATTTGAAGTTCAGAACATACCTAGAGATGTATTGAACACTGTGAGTAAATTTTATCTGAATATCTTAAAAACTGTTTAAGAAATGAGATTTTTCGTAATCCAAAAAATGAAAATAGCAATTTTCATCAAAACGCAAATAAGGATTTTAAAGTCGCACAAAAAATTATACACATATTTTAACAACCGAAAGTTCATAGTATTTTTAAGTTAAATCTTCTTTCTTTGACTTAATTTTTAATTAATTTTGATTTTCTTTTAGCTTTAAATCTTTTTCTTGATAATTTTGTTTTTGGTTCGATTTGTCGCTTCGATTTCTTAAGTCTCTCAATATCAATTTATATGCAGTTTTTTAAAATAATTTCTGGTTCAAATTTTACATTAAGATGGTTAAATACAGTCATAAGCCCTATATAGCCTGAATTGAATAATTAAACTGCTATCTTAGTATCTAATAACAGTGTTTGGAATGAGCGAAATTTTCCTTAGGTAAAATAACCCGTAACTAGAGAAACAGTTGACAGATATGCCTAAAACAATAATAAATAAATAAAACTTAATTCTACATTTAAAAATTAAATTGTACATTCATTATGTGCAAAGAAATAGCTGTTTAGATGCGTTGTTTACAATTCTACGGCTTAGTTTCGGTTTCGAAAATTTCACTTCTGGTTCATAATTTAGGCAATAACTTTGCTTCTAACTGTCGAAGAAACTAAAGTAAACCATTTTTGGAATACTAAGTGTATGGGCTTTAATACAAAATAATAAAAATATTTCGAAAATTTTCATTGGAATGTCGATTTAAGGGTAGGCACAAGCGATTAGGGGTCGATTTTAGGGTTTATTTTGATAGAGAAACCTTAATCTAAAACTAAGTCATTCATAGACATTATGATTCGTTACAAAAATGATCGGTAATCCATTAACATCTCAAGTGTTCTATATGCTCTGAATTGAAACGATACGACTACACTTCCCAAAACATAAGGGGGCATCTAATTAGACGGTTAAAAAAACTATACTGTTAAAGGGTTAAACACGCGACGTTTCTCTATCCACCAAGTCACAAATCTGTGACCAGCATATCACTGATCTGATAAGTTTCCCTGAGCCTTTTGCAGTTGTAGCGATAGGTGTAGAAAAAATAATAAAATTCTTCACTGTTTTAACGACAGTGAAGAGTTTTAACTAAAAGAAAAATGTTGCCAAAAATCTGCATTTTTGAGGCCATCGAAATTTAATTATGAAGAAAAATAAAATTTGAAAGGATCAGAAGTTTTGAAACACTAGTAAAGCATGGAAAACAATAATAAAAATTCAGAACCATCACTATAAATTATTCTACGCTTTACAAACAGCCTAAGAAAACAAATTAGAATAATTAGAATTCTGAGCTTCTTCATAAATTAGATTAGGGACTGATAATAATGCTCCTTGACTTCGCAATAATTAAATAATGAGGAAGCCCTATTTATTTTGCGTTGCTTCCAGACTGTTTTGTTGCAGATATTACAACGCTTGATTCTAATAATCCAGTGCTCAATCTGAGACGAGTAAACGATATAACTTCTTTAAAAACTTTGAATGAATAGTATTTCTCCGCGTTGAATGAAAGAATCATGATTAAGAAATTCATACATTTTCAGAGACATTTCAAACGTGTTTATCATTTGTTGAAGTAGAAAGAAATATTCTGCGTATGCGTTTCTGTCTTTGTAATACCGTCGGTATACTGCTAATAATGATCAAGTCAAAAGAAAAATGAGTTAAAGTGTTCTTGTTGTTTTAAAGTATCATCTCTGCAACAGAAAAAAATATGCATATCAAAATATGTGCCGTATATATTGTATATTGACAATATATTGATATGCTTGATTTTTTCTGCTGCAGAGATGACATTTTAAAACAACCAAACCACTCTAACTCGCTTTTCTTTTGATTTAATCAATTTTAGCTGTATACCAACGACATAAGATATGCATTTGTCATGACAACACAATGTAAAACTTTCTGAATGCAATTTTTTATTCCTTTTTTTACTTTCTCGTGTACGAAGTATTCTAAGAAAAAGTATTGAAATCATCAAAACATTCGACTTCGAGACTTTGATGATTCCCCACGTTTAAGACTTCCCTGAATCCTACAAAATCATTTTTTGAATTATGTCTGTCTGGTTTCCAGTGAACACAATAATACACAAACGGAATGAGCTAGAAGAATAAAATTTCGTAAGTGTTCTTTACAATAAAATTGTAGATGTCAAAAATATGAATAAGCCAATGAAAAGTATGTCTGGCAGTTCATATACATACTGTCTGTCCACCACGGGAACTCTGCTCGCCAAGTTGTCTCGTTGACGGCGGTCGCTATAGAAACAGGATATCGCAGCAGGAATCCATTGCGAGTAGGTAGAAGACGAATGGTCCGCTATAAAACCACGACTTCTGTCGTATTCCCTCTATTCGAAATGGATTTTCCCTGACATAACAAGTTGCTATAGCTACTGCCGTCAACGAGACAACTTGGCGAGCAGAGTTCTCGTGGAGGACAGACAGTAGAAACCCGTCGATTTGCAAACGCAGCAAGATAGATGAGTAAAATTGGACACACGGTTTCATCATCAGAATTGTAGATCTGCATTAATGGCTTACTGACTGTCTGTATATTCGTATGTATGAGAACATAACTTAAAAACTACTCAAGCTACACACATAAAATTTGATGAATGGTCTTGAAGTTAAAATTGTAAGATCTGTCAATCAACGGGAAGTAGTCCAAACTGTATTGTCGATTCTTTTCACTTTGCGACGAAGCTAAACATGAAACGTGATATATTGTGGAAGTATACGGGAAACCCGAGACGAGCTACTCTGGTATTAAGTTGGAGCTCTATTTTTTTAAGAGATTTAATATTTAGTCCGTGGAAAGACGAAATCTCAAGATATTCTTTCAAAACGGAGATTTTCAGGATAATCAGGAATGCTGTTTTCAAATTATTGAGGTGTTAGATCTGTACACTCTTTTACCGTCTGCTGGCTTACCTATTTTTGCCTTCCTCTTTATAAAACCAGCTATTAGACATTTGGTAAAACATAAAGACAGGAGTGTGAAAGTATCTACTTGGTGATTAAAGAAGAGACAGCCATTCGCTGGAAAATGAAATTCTAATGGCTAAGGGATACAATATCTGTATTGTTCGTAAAGAAAATATTATCACTATTCCAGAAAAGATTTTGAATGAATTTAATAAAAACAGTTTTATAAGTACTAGCTTTTGTTAATAGACTAAAAAGTAGAATTTTTTAAAATTATCGATTTATAGCATTTAATTTATAATTCATTATTATAAATGTTATGGGATCTTGAAATCAAATTTTGTAAATTCGCTACCACTTAACGGAACTCCTATGGAATCCAAATTTAATGAAATTCATCGATTAACTAATAATTAAGGTCTGAAAATATTAAAATAGAGTATTGGCATCGAGAATAAACAAGTACACTGAATTTCAAAAATCAAGCACATCTTGAAGGAAGAGAAAAATCTATTGCAAGATTGCATTTTTTTAATGCTCATCAAACGAGAGAAGACAAATAAAAATGTGTAAAACGTATTGTTGATATCTGATTGAAATAAAAATGATTTTTTTTCATAGAAAGGGTGTTCGTTTTCAAGGGGACTACGACTGTTTCTAACCTCGGAAAATTTCGATTTTATTAAAAAATATATATTATTTCCCTTTCTTTTCTGAACAATTTAAAACAATCCTAGTTAACAAAATTCCCATAATTATGAAAGTTATGAAAGAGAATGTATCAGCTATTCAAGGTAAACATTGAATATGGCCATATCTTATACACTGTAAAAAATATCCGTTTTTTTCCGTATATTTGACGGTTTAAGGCTGTTTTGTTGACAAAACGGTTTTTCACCGTTTTCCGCTCCGGCCATAAACGGTTTAAAACCGTCAGTTCAAATTCTATTTTTCGTCATACGGTATTGCTTTCCGTACGATAACTTTCCCTTTTCTTAAATGCAATTTCATTGCATTCATTTCATGTTTTTAATAGGGTTCCATCTCCTCTATTGTTTACACATGTTGCAGTAACCTGTTGTCACTCATGAAAACTAGCCTTAAAACAAGTGTTCTGGCAATAGTTGATTTTTACACCACTAGTTGGCGCCACTAGAGCTATAGTGACTTCAAACCTCAAATAGATTATTTTTACTTCATTTTCTGAAGTCTCCGGTGGTCTAGTGGTTAGAGCGACTGCCTTTTATTTCTATGAACGCGGTTTCGATCCCCGTTTCGGAGGAGTTAGGAGTTTTGTCACCATCTTGCATCGAAATCGTCCAAGTAAGTTCAATTAAAAACTATATTAAACTAATTGAAATTAATAATTATGCCTTGATTAATTGATAATACACATCGGAACATTTCAACTCAACTCGAACAGAAGGAGAAAAACAACTCAACTCAGTTGATGACGTCACTTTCTTCGATGACTTAATTTTTACGGAGAAAACTTAATTTCGTACGGTAAAAAACCGTTGTGTCTACGGATTTACTTCGTAACTTTTACGGGAAAAACTTGTTCCAGTATGTTAAAAAACCGTTGTGCCTACGGATTTACTTCGTAACTTTTACGGTTTTGCACAACCAACCCAGCTGCCAGTTTAAAACCGTAAATTTTACGGGATTTTTTTTACAGTGTAGCGCTATATCTCAAAATGTATTTTTTGATATTGCGCGCACGATATCTCAAGAACTATTGAATATTTTTACATATAATTTTTTCTGAATATGTATTGTGCTATGTTCTATAAATTGAACTACATTTTTGAACATATTTTATCAAAGAAGTTTTTTGGGGAGTTAGAAAAGTTTAAATTTTAGCATTTTTTAACATTTTTATTTTAAATTGGTATATAAAATAGAAATTACATTTAAATGTTAATAAATTAAGGTTCAGTTTCTTAAACAGACTATTTGGATTACTTAGATACCGAAAATATAGTGTTTAGACAAATATTTTATCCGTAATCATGCGTGTAATGTGACTATCTGATTTTTCACCAAAAATTATACCCATATTTATTACTCTCTTATAAAAATAAATACCAGTATAAAGGATTGAAAATGTGTGTACTATAAGAGAAAGAACAGATATTTTTCTAGAGAAAAAGTGAGTTTGTAAATTGCATTGTTTCAGAGATATAATGTATCGAGTTTGACAGTTTACTCTCCCCCATTTTTTCGAGGTTGCAGTCGTATGTCCCCTTGAGAACTTTTTAAGCATTAAAAACATCTACCCATTCATCCATTGTAATTCAATCTTCATTGCGGTCTCTAATCCATCTTTCAAAAAGGTTTATAAACATTTTTTTTAATATAGAAATTTATTCGCTTGAAGAAACTCTTCAAATACTAATAAAAAATATCGAGTCTGTATTTGATAGCTGGATTTGATTGCTTAGATATTTGAGTTATTTTTGATACACTTTTGGGTTTTCTTCTACAGAATAGAAATTGATATCCATATCTGATATTGACGTGTAGACTGCTGCACTTTGGTGGTAGAATCACGTGATTGAACTCATCGGGTGTTCGCAACGTGATTCCACAGAAGATACGTCATGTATGTGGCCCTGTGACTTTAAATATAATTTTGACTTTCAAAATTCCTTAAGTTGGTGCGGTTTCGAAGTTTTGAGAGTGGAGTACCAGTTCAGGTGTCGTATTTGTCATTTAATGATGTATCAAACACTCAAAGTCTCTCCCGAAATATCTCTGATGTAGTATTTAAATAAATTTTATGATGCCTTCGAAGACATGCAACAGATGTTCATATACTAACTCTCCCATTCACACCAGCGTTTAATATTAGGTATTAATAACTGTTATATGTCTTCGATTGCATCATAAAGTTTGTTTAAACTGCCCCTAACTTTTCTACGCATATATTCCCACATATTTAACACATATATTTCCACAGACATATTACCACGTTTATCACATATTTTCGACTCGTATATTAACACACACATTGAAATATATTTTTCATGTCACTTTGTACATTCAACATCTGGTTATCATGCAGTTGATAATTATTAAAACTTTCGGATGTTTATGACATAAAAATATTTTTGGAATTAATGATGGAGATAAAACTCAATTTTTTTTTGTTTTCTGTTTTTAAAAGATAAATTAGTTTATTATGAAAATTTACAGATTAAAATTTTGATTTTCTTTTTTAATCACTTAAAAATCCGTTCATATTTAAAAACACAAATATTTTCGCACAATAAGTTTATTAAGGATCTGCGTAATTTACCTTGACATAAACTTGATATACTTTTCCTAAAATTGAAATGAGATTTATTTCTGCCAAGTTGAAGCTTAAAGATATCATGTGCATATGAAGAATACATAATAAATCTCAGGCACTGTTCCAAAAGTAAATAAAGTAACTTATTAAAGTTTCAAATCTTTAAATATATCTGAATTATTATAAACCGGTACAAATCACTGATAAATGTCATGAAAATGCGAAGCATATATTTCTGAAAATGCAATACATTTTGTGTGTTCGTGAAAAAGTCAAGTATACCGTGTTCGTAATTTACGCAAATAATCAATACTGTCTTGAAGTGAAAGAAACTTGTCTCTTTTACAAGAATTCCATTTTGATCGAGTGTCCAGTCTTCCATCATGAACTATCAATATGGCAATATCAACCTCTCCCTTTCTTCATGCTTTTGTAGAATAATTTATAAATTTAATTTACAGGTTGGATGATCTATATCAGAAAAGCACAAAGAAAATGGTTCTTTGATCTCTACCAATGAATGTTGAGCCCTGAGAACTAACATTAATCGACAATAACCGTTTACGTAAATAACATACTTAAAATGTTTTTGTCATTTTGAATTGTTTGCATATTCTAATAAAATATGTCTCAAACGCTTAGAGGTTGTACATATTGTTAATAAAATTTATCAGATGTTGAACAACTAAAATCATTGTCACATGGAAATGTATGCTTATGTTACAAAATTCGACTGGTTGGTGTACGGGGATGCAATCCAAGAAGCAGGATAATAAAAAAAGAATTTTTTTACTAATATTCTAGGAAAACAAAACGTAGCACAGGTAACAAAACTAAGCAGAATTGCTATGAATTAATTACTCAAACTTGCAGCAGATCACTGATAAATATCAGTCGCACCACTTTCAATAGTGCTAATTGTCTATCAGTTCATCAGCCTCACTGCTGACCAAACTCCAACTGATTCACTCTTGGTTTGAGAGGTTACTTTTTATACCTTTTCCAACAGAAAGTGCCGTCGTATAGCAATCTCTAGAAGGTTCTTGGTATTTTCCATTCCTAGTAGAGATAAGACCACAATTCATGAATTTTTTAGAAGTTTCGTTTTGTCGCCAATGTCGGAGTTTGATATTGGCTCCCAGAAAAACCTCTGTAAAACTATCTTTCCTGCCTTAACAATGGCGTATTAGGAAACAACTTTACATCTTTGTAACAATATGTTTATAAATGCTGTTTTTAATAAAAAAAACTCTCGCAAGTATCTGGGTATTTGATAGAAAAATTCTAATTTACTACTTATAACTTGCATAAAAAATGAATTAATAAAATAATCTTCATTAATTAGAATTTTTTAATACTCTTATTTAATACGAATTATTATAAATTGTAAATCAAATATATCAGATCATGCATTTTGATTTCAATTCTAGAATTTAGAGATATCTTTTATTATTATATGCAATATATGAGCAATGATTTATATATGTATCACTATCGTTTTATGCGTTTATTAAATTAATTTCATATAATTTAATTTATAAAATTATTTACTTACAGCATTTTTGATTTGAAAAAAAAAAGGTTTTTTCAATAAAAATTTTATTTAAATAATGAATGTTTTGGTTTAATTAATTTCAGGTAAAAAGTAATTTAAAAACTAAATTTTTTAATTATTTTTCTTGCATTCCTACACCTATTTCTATAGATTTAAACAACTTTTAATAAAAAATGAAGGGAGGCTGTCTTTCCAATCAGCCGCAGATGTTAAAGGCGTAGGACTAATTTACTCGCGTGACTCTTTTGTTTCTCGAGGTTTCTTGTAAGTTTTTAAGTTTAAGTAAGTTTTTTTTTGTAACTTCTGTTGTTACCCTTTATCTCTAAAATTAGACATTAGTTATGTTTTTAACATTTGTAGTTACCGAGATATAGAGGATCGCGTCACCAGTTCATGCGTATTTTTGCCCAACTTTGCGACTCAGTAGTCTCTGAACTACAATTCCGATTTTCTATTTTTTTGTAACTTCTGTTGTTACCTTTATCTCTAAAATAAGACATTAGTTGTGTTTATAAGATATAGAGGATCTCCCGTACCACGTTTTGTGGCATTTTGGCGTGTGAATCAATTTCCTTCCTGAGACTCCAATGCGAGGAACGTAGTCCTACGTTAAAACATGTAATCTAAATTGAAAGATTTTCTTTGCGTATGTGTTTGTTATTTGCTTCGATACAATTTAAAATGCGTGATATTTTCATAAAAAACTTACGAAACTTTCCCATATTTTTTTCACTAGTTTTAATTAATCTTTAGTGTTTAATTTGATTGAATTAGTTTCCTGCATTGATTTTCTTTGACTTCAGTGGCCCCATTTGAATCTATCCCATGGATTCTTTAACTGTTATATATTGACGTATTGAAGCTGGCATTTTTTTAAAATGTGATGTCAATGTAAATTCAGGTTGAAGCAATAAACAATAAGAAATGCAATCTAAAAGCAACAATACACTTTTATTTCACTTACGAAGCTTTCCTTTTTTAATACTAAAGCATATTAGTATTCAGATGATTAAGTTTGTGAAACATTCCCTCAAGAGTGCAAAAATTAATAAAAGCAAATTTCAGAAGCACTTTTGTTAATGAACTTAAAAGTACAATTTTTTCCATTTTAAGTATTTTCTACTTTTTAATCTATAATTTATAATTCATCATCATAAATAATATGGAATCTTGAAATCATTTTTTCTCAAATACACTGCCAGTTGGCACTAATAGTATAGAATTAAAATTTAATTAAATTAATCGATTAACTGATAATTAAGTTCTGGAAATATTAAAATAGAATATTGTCATCGAAAATATATGACAGTACAAAACTCTACCCATAAGAAAATGAGTGAAAAAATCTATTCCATCTTTACATATATGAAACACGCCAAGTCAAATAAAAGTTTATAAAGATCTCCTTTAAAGTTTCAAACCGATTGTTACAGAAAAGATTTTCGTTCTATACTAACAGAAAACGTCAATTAATCAAAGTTTAGAAATCTTAGCGGAATAGTGATTGAGCACAACGTCTTTCAAGAAAACATTTATCAGTCTCAGACTAGGACCTAGTGATTAAGTAGAAGAGAGTCAGTAGTAAGTGCCTTTTCAACGACATTTTATTTCCTATTAAAGTTTCTGTTTTTTCATGTTGAAAACTAGACTTATTTTCAGTTAGAGTTCCCCAATTTTTTTTATTTAAGGATTTTAAGTAATGTGTGCAAGTGAATGGCTTATTTATTTTAGATTAGGCAAGGAAACTAAACTTTTTCGCAAAAAATATCGTTTTATAGAAAATAATAAAAAAAGCTATTTGTATGCGAGGATGGATCCAAAAAAAAGATGACAAGGGTAATAAAAAATTATTTATTAACATTAGATAGAAAATACAAAAGGGAATTAAGAGGTATTCTTACCGATAACTTTGCCACGTAATCACCAAATCTATTTAGGCATTTATCTGAATGTAGGACCAACTTTTTTAACTCGACTTTGTAGAAACCACGTCCCTGCCCATTGAGCCAGTTCTCGGTAGCTGTTTTCACATCTCTGTCTAAAGAGAACCTTGTTCCAGATAAGTGTTCCTTCAATTTCGAAAAAAGGAAATCGTCGATGGGCTATCGTGAAGCAATCCGACGCAAACGCCTTAGCATATTCAGTGATGGTGTCATCCTCCTGCGTGGAAATACCCATACTGCTCGCAAAACTCAAGAATTACTGCAAAAGTTCAAGACGGATGTCTGGAGCAACCCTCCATACAGGCCAGATTTAGCACCCAATATGGGTTCCAAACACTTATCTAGAACAAGGTTCTCTTCAAACAGTGTTGTGAAAACAGCTGCCGAGAACTGGCACAATGGGCAGGGATGTGATTTCTACCAAGACCGATTAAAAAGTTGGTCCTGCGTTCAAATAAATGCCTAAATAGATTTGGTGATTACGTGGAAAAATGATCGCGGCAAGTTTGCCTCTTAAACCTTTTTATATTTCCTGTCTATTGTTAATAAATAATTTCTTATTACCCTTGTAAACATTTTTGGGTCCATCCTCGTAAATCTTAATTATTGATTATTTTTATTTGAATGCATTTGTTTGTGTTTTTCTAATTTAAAACATAAAAGAAGAAAATCTTTCAGAAAAAAGTACAGCGTAGTCAAATGAATCAGAATTACCTAATCATTTTTCGTGCAAAAAATGTAATAGAAAATTTTCAAATGAAAACCAACTATAGAATAATTTGATTGAAGAATTTTACTAAAAGCGTAAAATAAGAAAGAATGAAAAACGAAGTTTTATTAGGATTCACTTAGGAAACTAAAAAATTCTGTTTTTTTCTACTCCACATATTTTGCATGAATCCAAATAATCAAATTTCTTTCGTTCTTTAACATTAATATAAAATAGGTTTAAGTCATATAATTAGTAACAATTAGGAACAACTATGTTATAGTTGTTCTTTATATTTGACGGCTTTCTTTTTCTTATATCTCCGACTATTTTATGCCTATATTTCCTAAATTTTCATCCATCCTTCTTTCGATCAACGGCGATTCTTAGCTAGTACTTGAAACTAATGTTTCTTCTTCGGCAATTTACACGTGTACTTTCTGAATCCTTCCTCAAACACACGTCGTTAAATAGTTATCAGTGATTACACTTTAAATTTCACAGTAGCAACTAGTTTGCGTGCAAGATTACGTGAATGGACTACATCCGAAAGAAAAGAGAGAGAAAAGTACCAGGAAATTTTGTATTGAAAATCAACTGTAGAAAATTTAATTGAATTTTATTAAAATCGCGAAAGAAGAAAGAATGAAAAGGAAGCTTTATTAAGATTCAATTAGAAACCTCAAATATTTTTATTTTCCTTTTTCCAAATATTTTGTATGAATCCAAATGATCAAACTTCTTGAATTCTTTGGCATTAATATAAAATAGGATTCACTTATATAATTAGTAAATAATTTAATATAACTGTTCCTTCATTTTGACGACTTTCTTGTCCTTATATCTCTGTCTAATCTATTACTACATTCCTTGCATTTTTATCTAACCTTCTTTCTATCAACGACGTAGCTAGTACAAGGAACTAATATTTCTTCTTCCCCAATTTACATGTGTACTTTCTGAATCCTTCCTCAAACATACGTCATTAAATAGTTATCAGTGATTACCGTTTAAATTTCACAGCAGCAACTAGTTTGCGTGCAAGATTACGTGAATGAACTACATCCGAAAGAAAAGAGAACGCAACGAAAAGAGAGAAAGAAAGAGCGAGAGAGAGACGAGGGAAGAAAGTAGCTATCCTTCCTCCCCCTTGGTGCAGCAGTCAGCTAGTCCGCAGCACCCATCGATAATGTATCGCGGCAGCCCCGCACTCGAGTCACTACGTCACAGCTCTACCGGCCACCGGTGTGTAGCTGACACCTAAAACCATTCGGTTTTTTGGCCGTAACACCTCAACTGTTGAAACCCACCAGCGCATTGAAGCAGTCTTCACAAATTCCAACACCATCATCTCTAGATCTGCAAGAGCAAAATAACACCCAACCGACAGTTGCACTTCTTCCCGTAGAGGGGGAAAATAGATCCGTTTTGCGCCATCTCCTCCAGCAGGAATAAGTAGAGATCGAATAGTAGTAGAAAGGAATACGGGTCATAACTTAGGTCGGTGGAAAAGCGTGCAAAATCGCCTAATGGATTGAGAAGTCCCCGATCAGATCTATTGGAAGACTGATCGTTATGTTCGCGTTTCCCCGCTCCCGACCAGCGCGTCACAAAAAAGCGTGAGGAATAGTAGAAGATATATATTAAGGGAAAAAAGGAACTCGTCGATTTATTTTTTTAGTGTGTGATTGATTATGGGGAATGAAGCGAGCCAAGAGGGTGAAGAAGTGGGGGCCGGGCAGCAGCCTCAGCAGCAGCGGCCGACCCCACAGCTGGTGTCGCAGCAATCCATGCCCCTGCCCGGGCCGAAGACCCCTGAGCCGCCGATTGCGAGTATGGGACGTCGTGGCAGTGCGGGTCCGCAACTGATGGGCCGGCGACCCTCCACCTCAGGTGCGGGGGAGAAGAGAGGGTCCATTGTCGAAATGCCCGAGGACCTGGACTTGACCAACCTCACCGAGGAGGAAAGAAGGGTCATCAGGAACGTGATGGCCCGGGCGCAGTCCCTGGAAGAAGAGCATCCACCGAAGTAAGAATAGAACTAGATTGATTAGTTATAGTTTTATTTTTAGTTAGCAGAGAGTGACTTTTTTTGCAGGGAAGAAGAAGCAAAACAGGCATTACCCTTACAAATGCCTGGCTCCGATTTTAAGTTTCAGAAATTCAAATAAATGGTTATTAAATTAGATAGAATTACTTTCAAAAATTCATTCTCTTTTAGAAATATACCTGAAACAAAGATTATGTCAAAGTGTTGATCATTTATCTTTATGAGCAAAGAAAAATTGTAGCTTTTAAAAAGCAGGAAGAAGTATGAATTTTATAGCATTTTTTAAATAAACATATAGGGTAAGTAACCAATAGTAAGTAAGTCGAGAATAACTTTTTAAAATGAAAGTTATCCTCGTAATATCTTTCAAGTATAGGAGCATTGAGTGTCAATTTATTTTCTTAATACAGAAGATTTGCTAGTGATCTAGGTCACATGTATTTTATTTGAAGTAACCGTATCTGGAATTTGTTTTTAGAATTAGGAAATATTGAAATATTGTTACTGAAATATTGTTATCTAAGTGTTTTAGAAAAATTTATAAAGATTTTTTTTAGATCTATAACTTAATTATTGATTATAGTTTGATTTTTATATTAGAGTGATTTTTATGCTGTATTGTATGAAAATATTTCACTGAAAGGTAAATGTTTTCAAACATAAATCTTTATTATTCTTTCAATAATGAATTAATAAAAAATGTGTTTCATCGACTGCAGTAGTAGAGACATCAGACTGAAGGACTGATTGTTTGATTGAATCAACCGAAACACGTTGAAATAGAAAGACAAAAATAAGCACGATCATAATGAACATGAAATATAAGCGCATTAATAACTTCAATATACATATTTCTTCCAAGAATTCAATTAATTCAGAAAACATTTTGAATGGATTTAATAAAGTTGAGTAAATACAATAAACACACAGTCTCCGTGTGTAGCGGATTCACACATAATATATAGGTGAACTCAGTAAGTGAACTATTATGAAATGCTTTAATACTTTCTGCTGTGAGAACTAAAATTCATATTTAAATTTTTATCACTTTCGATAAAGATTTATTATTAAATAACCGATTGTATCTGTAAAGCTGGCTTAGTTTAATTTCTTCAACATTAAATAAGATCGTAACTATCAAAACAATTTCTTTTTATAAAAAATTCTATTTGATTTCAATACAATTTCCAAAAATTGATGATGAATTTTGAAGCTGAAGAAATTTTATTAAATCATGATATTCATAAGAAACCAAAGGAAATAATTATTTTATTATCTATCAAATGTCTATCTAGAATATGGTAATCTAAGTATCACTGAATGTTTTATGTATTACTGGAGCTATTTTATCATTATAATGAAATTATTACAATTTATGAGAATGAATCATACATATTAATAGGAAAAATCAAAATAAAAAGAAATTTAGCATGATGTAGAGGAGCAGAATAGATCCAAAATAATGCAGTCATTTCTATCTTATTAGAAATTATTTATAATATCCTTTTAGTTACTGAGATTCAGGATAGCAAATAGATATCAAAAATTAATCTCATTTTATATCATAAGTTTATTATTACTTTGTATTCCTTTTCTGTAAAATATGATTATTGTTTATTTCCATTAATATGCGTTTTGCAGATTTTTTGTCATTTTTTATTTTTTAAATAATCAACAAAACTTCCAAAATTACAAAAATTTGTATTGAAACATTTTTCCATTTGCGGATTTATTTACATGAGTTTTACAATTAACAAATTATTACATTCACATTCAGTTATAAATTTCTTTGAATACCAATAATCTTAATTGATTGTTTCGTGGGGTTTAAATTATTACTTTCTTGGTACCCTGAAGGTACTCACTGTTCCTCAAGTAATAATAACTAGGCACATTATTTCTCCAGTTGTCTATTGATGCACTGATGTTTGTCGTTTTCACTTACTTCTCATGCTTTACAACTGCAGGTTAATATAAGTGTTCAGTTAAATATGAGGATACTATTAATATGTTTTGACAAATCTATGTTTTAATATAAGTTAATTTAATTAAGTCAGAAATTTCTTTGAAAAATAATAATCTTAGCTGATTGTTTCGTGGGATTTACATTATTACGTTCTTGGTATTCTAAAGGTACTCACTGTTCCTCAAATAATAATAACTAGGCACATTATTTCTCCAGTTGTCTATTGATGCACTGATGTTTGTTGTTTTCACTTACTTCTCATGCTTTACAGCTGCAGGTTAATATAAATGTTTAGTTAAATATGAGGATACTATTAATATGTTTTGACAAATCTATGTTTTAATATAAGTTAATCAAGTTATAAATTGCTTTGAAAAATAATAATCTTAATAGATTGTTTCGTGGGGTTTAAATTATTACGTTCTTGGTTCCCTGAAGGTACTCACTGTTCTTCAAGTAATAAGAACTATGCACATTATTTCTCCAGTTGTCTGTTGATACACTGATGCTTGACGTTTACACTTTTCAGATTTTACAACTTAAGCTTAATATAAGTTTTTAGTTAAATATGAGGGTATTATTAATACATTTTGGCAAATAAATATTTTAATATAACTGTGTAGTTATATTAAATGTATTAAAATACTTTGTGTTAGTATTATTTTGTTCATTTTTTTAAATTTCTGTTTATGCTCATGAATCAAATTTATGGTTATAATCTTTCTCAGTTTCTATAAATTTGATACAAATCTGAAGGTGCTTTATAAAAGGTTTTCTGCTTATAATTTAAAGTTTAAAAGAAATATTGTTATTCATTCGAATTAATTAGCATTATAAGATGATGAAATTCAGTCTATGTATCGTCTAATTTGAAATACCGATATAATGAGGAGTATGTAATTTTTTATTTGATTGACTTTTTCTTTGATTTGAAAAAAAACAGCCAGATGGAGAGGAGTGCTTCCCACTTCAAATAATTCGAAATCAAAAGTATCTTAAAGAAATAGCAAATTTTTTCAGTGGTGGAAAAATATATTTCAATCAAGTTTAATTAATGCTTTGTAGCTGTTGCTTGTAATTCGCAAGTGAAATTTAAACCTAATTCTGAAGTGAGTAGATAAGGTAACTTTAAAATTCTCAAAGAAATGATGTAAAGTTAAGAAAAACACTTTGAAATTCGAAACTGCATTGACTGCAGAATTAATAGCACCAAGCAATAATTACTTATTTTATTGATTATGTTTATATTTGCCCGTTTAGTTCTTTGAAAGATGTAATTTATTTTCAATAGCATATTTTTAGATCATTATATTTTACTTTATTTTTTTTAATTGATAGATTTTATCTATCTTTCATACAAACACACCGCACACTCGCAATTTAAGTTGTCAGAATATTTGTGCTTAACTTTGTGCAGTTTTTATTAAGTGCTTAACTCTCTCTATAATAAGAGAAATTCTGCAAATAGATTTAATGTAGCTTGTGGAAAGTGATTATTGCTTTCGATTACAGTATATTTAATTCAATGGACTTTTAGTTTAGTTTCATTTGTTTTAATCAAATAGTAACTTCAATAACATTTAATGAAAATATAGAGAAAATATTGAGTTGAGAAAAATATAATTAAAAATAATTGAATTGAATTTTCAAGCATAATTTTAAAATAATAGCGACTGATTGCCATTTTCTCTTTATAATCCATTTTGCGCAGTTTTTATTAAGCGCTTGACTCTCTCTATAATAAGAGAAATTCTGCAAGTGGATTTGCTGTAACTTGTGGGGGTAATTATTGCTTTTGATTACAGTATATTTAGTTCAATGTGCTTTTAGTTTAGTTTCATTTGTTTTTATCAAATAGCAACTTCAATAACATTTAATGAAAGTATAGAGAAAAATATCATTAAGAATAATTGAATTAAATTTTCAATCAGAATTTTAAAATAATAGCGACTGATTGCCATTTTCTTTTTATAATCCATTTTGAGCAGTTTTTATTAAGTGCTTGACTCTCTCTATAATAAGAGAAATTCTGCATGTAGATTTACTGTAACTTGTGGAAGTAATTATTGCTTTCGATTACAGTATATTTAGTTCAATGTGCTTTTAATTTAGTTTCATCTCTTTCATCAAATAATAACTTCAATAACATTCAATGAAAATATAGAGAAAATATTGAGAAAAATATCATTAAGAATAATTGAATTGACTTTTCAATCAGAATTTTGAAATAATATCGACTGATTGCCATTTTCTCTTTATAATCTACTTTGACAGAAACAGTCAAAATATGCAACAGAAAATATTAGCATTATAAATATTATCAAGAAATCTGCATGCAATGCAAATGCACAAATTAGTTTTAATTTCGATGTTTAAACGTCCCAGCTATCAATGAACTATTCATAATATTTGCACAATATTTCTACATATTCATTTATTTCTAACTTCTTATTTATTTTTCCGCTGTTCCTTAGTAATAATTTATTTTATACTTATAAAACAATAAAATATTTCAAGATATCCTTCAGAAATTTGGTATTATAAATACGAGAGAAATAATAATTTTTCGTAAATGCATCTAAAGAAGATAAATGATGCTTCATGAATGGTTATATTAAATGCTTCAAAAATGTTTCGGTGAATTTAATAATAATTTAAGGACAGGGAAGTAAAAGGCATGGAATTTAGATTCAATTATTTATTCTCCTGCTCTCGTGACAATATTGTATTAAGCTGACGTGAATTTTCCACTTAAATATTCAAAAACATGTAATAATGCAATATTGTTATAATAGGAATTTTCAATGAAATGTTAGAAATACACACGAAATAATAATGAATTGCCATTTCAATTTTGAAAGGAAAAAAATATCTCGCAGCAAATTCTTTATAAACAAAAATTTCACCCAATTAACTTAATTGAATTTTTCTCTCATGCTTTATAAATTATTTTTCCTACTTTATGATAATTTTTTAAAGATTTTACTTCATCAAATTAGCATATATTTATTTTATTTAGACATTTTCCGAAAGCAGTTTCTTCAAAATTCGAATAAAAATATTTATTATCACAAATAGGAGTTCCTTTTAAAATTATTTTAGTCAAATGCTATTTTCGCTATGAATACAGAAGGTTTTCAAAAATCATCGTTTAATTAACTATTTTTTCTGCCACACAAATTTTTTTTCATTAAAACTTATGAGAGAATTAAGTTAAAGTAAAAAGCAGATGTTTTAAATATATCAACTAATAAAACAATTGATAATTAGTTAAATAAGTAATATTAGAAGTACTATTCTCTTTTAACTCTTCCAACTGATTATATTGAACATTAAAATACAATTTTAAGATAAAAATACTCATATGAGAAAACGTCAAGGTACTTTAAAAATGCTTTCAAAAATGATAATCACTAAAAAGTTAAATGAAGTTGATTTTGGTGATCGATATGTTTACGTAGCTTGAAATTTGAATTGATACTCTATCCTTAGCTTATTAAGATCTTTGTTATAAATAAAATAAAAAAATGCATTTCATCTTGCTATTATTTGTGGATAAAATGCATTTTTTATTAATTATGAAATGCATTTTATTTTATTACTTTTCATATATATAAAATGAAAGTTTTATTTTTAATAAATGTATAAGTAATAAATATCATCTTCGGTGTAACAAAAACAATTTAATTCACAGTAACAAATTGTTCGTTATATTGAAAGAGAAAATTGTTTCGCGATTAACCATTACGGTTTTTTTCAATAAAGTATCATTATTTTTGTAATAATGTTTATCGAAAAGTAATATTACTTGTGAAGATACATTAAATTACTGGAATTTTGTTTGTTGTGCATTAAAAATAGTTATTACTTTTAGCTTTTAAAAAGTTTTCTTCTATTGATTTTTATTACGTTTTAAAGTGTTTTAAAAAAGACATGATTGATTATTTTTTCAGCTGTTTATTTTTGCCTCCATGAAGTATATGATTAATGTGTATGTAAATGTAAATATATATTAATTTAAAAAGGCAAATTATTTTTTAAAAGGTTTGAAGGTTTGTTACGAAGATTTCTCTCTTATCTACTGAATTGTGTTCGATAATATATTGTTATCTACAGAAATTGTTTTCAATGCTTCTTATGGTGAATAGATTAACCTCTCGGAAAACATTTAGAAATGAATTTAATGAATGAAATGAAATTATTTAATATAATTAATTTCTTTGAAATTTAGAATCAAATGATGAAATGTTTTCATGATTGAAAAAGGAGGGGAGATTTACTTTTCCCAATGACTTAGAATCTCAAAACATTTTGTGCTGCATATATCTCTGCTCGCTGTATATTAATAATACCCGTAAGTCGAAAAGAAGAGGCCAAACAATGCTTCATTTTAGCATTAAACTGAAAGGTTAGTTCATACTAAATAATGAAAATAAAGACAAGAAAGATCTAATTCGTAATTAATATCCCTAAAACATGTAAACAAGCATATTAAACAGTTATATTAAATTGAACTTGAAGTTTGAAGAAGGTAAACTATTCCCTAACTGTTTTCTAGAGAAAATAGGAAAAAATCCTATTTTTATTGTTTTTTAACCAAACTTTTGTATGGGAATTTTTACATCAGGGTTCATTTAGTGATTGATGTTCCTTTTTTACAGCTATAAAAGTTAACATGCGTTTTGTGTACGTTGTGTACGTTTCGATTTGTTGGCGTTTGTTTGGTGATTCAAACATTACAAAAAAATTAGAAATTGTGCAGGCCTCTGAAAAGCTTTTATTTTTAGACATTTAAGTTCTTCCTAGAGGAAATTATACTAATCAAATGACTTTTTAAGGTTCTGGAAATCATTGCTATAGCTAGAAACAAGATACGTAATATCACAAAATAAGCATTGCTCGATTAAATAACTTTCTATTTCAAAAAGCATAAACTGAACTGCAGGAAACGAAAAGCGGTATTATGATTTTTGGATCCCGCATTAAGAAATGATATTTTTTATTTGCTTATCGTTATCTGAAATATGAAAGTTCAATATAATATTCAAAAGCAAATAGTTCCATTCTGAAGAATTTCAAGATTTCTGCGAAAAATAGAATTCTTACTGATGGGAAAAAAAACTGTAAATCCGTTTGAATACATTATATTTATTTAATACAAGATGTCCCTTAGCAAAGTTTAGAAAATCCATTTGTAATTTTGCTCCATATATTTGATTTTTCATTAAAGGTATACTTATTGAAAGTTAAATTTTAACTTTGAATCTTTTTTGCTAGTTGCAGAATAATTCCGACTTCCCGATAAAGCCGCAAACAAAGCTTATAAAGCCGCAAAAATAAAATGTGTTTTTCAAAAAAGGAATTCGAGGATTTATAAGATTCTACTCAAAAAAAAGTCCAGCTAATCTTGAATAAGTTTTATTTACTAAATACAAGAAGTAGCCTAACGAAATTCTTTAAATTTATTGCAGTTTTATGAGATTTATTTGAATTTCTCCTCAACATGTTTTATTAATATTTTATTTTAGCTTCGGCTTTTTGAAGAGCGAAATGAAGTACAAGGTATCAGAACAATGTTGATAAAAAGTGCTGATATTTGATCAGCACATTTTTATGACGACTATTGATGATGTCTGATATTAGTGGTAGAATTTTGCAAACAGAGCGGACGACAAATTAAGTTTGGCACTATTTTTTCATATTAATCTTGTTCATGCATTTTATAATGCAATTCTATTTGTCAAAGAAATTCTTGTTTCTCCCCAAAAGGGCGTGGGTGGGAATGAAACGATGAAGACAACAACTAATTTCAAACATTCTTTTGAGTCATAGTCTTTTCACATTAATATTGTTGTTAGGCAAAACAGATGTCTCAGAAACTATTATTTCCAACTAATTTATGCGAACAAGCACTTCAGTGGCGAATCCAGGATTCGGGTCCGGGGGGGGGGATTGAGATAATAAAAATTTTGTATCGTAGTGACGAATGTCAAACCTGATGGCTTATGTAAACCAAAAGACTTTAAATTTACAGACTTTCCTCACCCGACAATAAGAATCATAAAGAACATTACAATGCTTTCGATAATTTAATAAAAAAATACAATGAAATAACTAACCATAAAATGTTTTCGACCGCGTCAACGCTACAAGTACAAGTGGAATGACTAGAAAAGTAGGAAAATTTTCAAGCCTGTCAAGCCAGAAAGCAATATTGTCACTATTTTATTATTTCTTAAAAATAAAAATTAAGAACAAACAGTTGTAGTGATTTTAAATAAAATCAAGAATTTTGGTTTAGCTCTGGGTGGAGGGGGGGGGTCTGAAGCACGATGGACCCTCCCTGGATTCGCCACTGAAGCACTTGGAAAAAAAATAATATTTCTCATTAAATATTATAAGCTGTTTGTAGGTTAATCAACTATTGAACAATTTTAAACACAGTTATAAATGGTTCAGAAAAAAATGCAAGCATATATGCTTTTATAAAAATATAATTTTTGTGTCATATATTTTTAAACAATTTTATCTAATACGAATTGCTTCATATTTGTAGAGATGGAATTTTGTAAACGAGTTGTCACTCATTTCCTGTTAAGCTAGTTTTTTGGAATTTTGTACATTAGTGTGTTCGCGATGAAATATACTATTTCACTGTTTTCCAAAGTTAATTATCAGTCAATAGATGAATTTAGTTAACTTAGTTTCTTAGTATAATTCTATACACCTGGTTGTGATGCACAGAAAAAAATTGATTTTAGGATTTCATAATATGTACAATAATGAATTAGAAATCAGAGACTAAAAGGTGGAATATAAAATAAGAAGTGTTCCTACTTTTTAGAACACTAATAAAAGTGCATTCTTTAAAACTGATGTTATTAATTTTATTTCATATTCAATTAAAAAATTATTGATATTTAATGAAAGACAATTTTGTTTTAATTTTTTGCCTAAAAAGGTAATGTCAGTATCGTTAGAATGTTGGTTCCAATACCCACTTCCCCAAAAACCCGCCTTTAATTCAACCTTCTGCTCTGTAATATCCCCCATAGCAGATCAAACGACCTCCAGACGGGGTAATCTAAAATTCTGAAAAGGGATGTTGGATCAAGTGTCATCCTTGTATTCAAACCAGGGTTCAAAATGGCGAGGGCTGTCACCGAATAGCCATAGTGTATCTTTGAAACAGGATGCTAATTCAAAATAATCAGTCAATCAATCCATTGACTAAAAATATAGGCATAATTGTATATAGCATACTTTACTTTATTTTGCACTGCGACACACCCCTGACTCCAGAGATAAAAATCTCCGGTATGCAGTTTGGATGAGTGTGCGTAGAAACTTTATTGAACCAAAAGAAAAAAAAGGAAAAAAAGTTTACATACAGTGTTTTAACATCGACGAAAAACATTTGAAAATTATGAAGACGATGGAAAATGTGTATTTACATACGAAAAGAAAGACTCGCGAAGCAAAAACAATTTTAAGACAGGTCCCAAAAGTTCGCTGGATCTATATACTTGTACTGACTGATTAGGGTCCTAGGAATTAAACCTCTAGAAGGTCTTAGTCCATAAGTCTTAGGTTTTTGGTGATACTAGAGTCAGTCATACTGTCTATTGGCTATTATAAGGGACTACTTGAGGTTTGAAGAGGAGATACTAGAACCTGAGTTTAGAGAACACACCCTACAGTGTTTGGCACAAGATCCAAAACCGGATATGTTGTGCTATGGACGTATTTTTTTTAAAGATCAGAACTGCCTCCTAATACTAATATAAAATGATGTATAGAACGATTGCAAAACCTCATTCAAAGGTAGAAAGATTTGGCAAAATTGGTAATCTTGATGGCTGAACATAGTTTTGGATGATACGGTCTCTCTCAGTTATTGCGACTGCGAGCCAGTTTTCCGTAGGTTTATCACCAGCATTATGGATAAAAATGGATAGTTTTCATATTCCTTCGAGATGGATTTTAATTCCTGGGTTTTTATACACTGTTATAAGTTTTTATAAACTTTTAATCATCACGAATTTTTTCTGTTTAGAGAAAATGACATTTTGTAATCGATTTTTTCTGCACCTCCTCAGAGTTCTGAAAATTTGAACAGTTGCGATAACATTACATTATTTAAATATTTTTAGAACTTAATTATCAGTTAGTCAGTTAATTTAATTGCATTTCGATTTTTGGCGAGTTGTACCACCTGGTAGTGGATTTTTTTTGCAATCTCTTGAGAAATAACTCCTTGTGCACCAACAAGTACAACACAAGGCTTACAGAAGTAAGTAAAAGACTAAAAAAAAGGGTTGAAGGAAGCTTCAAATTAAATGAAACAAATGCAAATTCCAAACAGAAAAGGGGGAAGCGAAAAAAATAAACTAATATACAATAAATTGGTCACATCCATACGAACACATGATTAGTATTAAGCGATGAAGTGAATAAGCAAGGGGAAAAGGTACCGAAACATAATAAAATTTTTTAAAAAAAGATGTAGATGCAATATAACTGGTCACATATATACAACAAAAAATGAATAATAACGAGAAATAGGGTTCAAGGTGGGGAAAAATGAAAAAAATATTAAAGTACTTAAAAATCAAATAAAAGCACACAAATACGCAAACTATCACACAACATATAAAACACACAACATAACAAAACAAAAGGTTCTGATCCAAAAATAATTGAGAGAAAAGAAATGAATTTCAAAAACTGAAAAATAAAAATAAAAAAAAAACACAAAAGTTATAAGGAAAAAAAATGTAAATGCCATCAAAACACTTAAAAAGTTTATAGTCTATATAATGTGGGGAAAAATGCTGTCGATAAATTCACAAAATGATGCAAAACAAGTTTCGTTCTGGACTAAAGTAGAGAAAGATGGAGGCCATGCGAAATTGTTCTTCTTTAGAGTGCTGATGAGTGAACATCTAGCTGGAGTGAATTTAGAGCAGGAAAGTATCAAGTGATTGACATCTTGAATCTTTCCACTAGAGCAGGAACACAAGTCTGTACGAGATAAATTGAATCGTTTTAGATAGGTTTTAAAGTTTCCATGTTCAGTGAGAAATTGAGTACTTCTGAAATTAGGGACGAAATGGATGGCTTTCAAACGTCGATGAATGGAAGGAAAAAATTCTTTGGTGGACTTCGCATTATGAGAAATTTGATAAAGGTTATTCCATTGAGAAATAACATGTTTCGTGAAAACACTTTTGTAAAAGGATTTTGGTACAGTCATAGGGATGAAATCAATGAGTTTACTCGCCTCTTTGGCAAGCCAATCAGCACGTTCATTGCCATTTGAGAAAAAAAAAATTGATTCCATGCTATTTTTACTAATGGATTATAAATTCAAGTCTTAAAAGTAGGAAATAAATAAAATTAAAATTATTCTATTTTATAGTATACTGAAGAAGCGTGTTTTCAAAAACTGTTTTAATTAAATTAATTACTTATTTAATAGAATAACTTATTGTTTAATTTTGAGTACATTATGACTAACAGTCAGGTCTACTCAAACTTATGGAATTCTGTCCCTAAGTTTAAAATGCACTTGCCACCAAATAGAGATAGACCTTAAGTTTCACGATGATTCAGATCACTGTCTATACCTTATCCACATTTTTTAAGTTTGCTTTTCTGAAGCTGAATCAATCAATATCATGCTGTTTATAAATTTTGAACGTTTTAGTAATTTTTAAAAATTTTTCTAAAACAATAAACCTGTAATGCTTCATTCAGAAACAAGAAACAGCAATTTCTTTATATAATATTAAATACAGGCATCATATGAGCAAAAGGATTAAAAAAAATTGCATCTCCATGAATAATTATTAAAGAAATTAGATTTTCCGAACTCATCCAAAACAAGACCTTGATAGCCTCATTGTAGATGCATAGTTCTCTGATTGCTAGAATGCTTGTTTAATCTCGAATCCATCGAATGCCTGATGAATAATGCGGGTTTAGTGTAAATTTAGTCTGATGCATTTCATGCGTACTCATGGTTTATTGATGAAACTTGCAGAGACAAATAATGCAATTCAATTTGATAATGTCCTTTAACATATTTTAGAGTTTTGAATACATTTCCTTTATTCAAAATGATGTCTTTTATTTAAAAACTATATTTAAAAGTTAATGAAATTAAAATGTTTTTAAAAACAAGCTCTCATCAGTGTGCTAAAAAGTAGAAAATATTTTTAATAAAAAATATGATGGTCAAAACAAAATCGTAAAAGAGGGAAGCGCGGATAGAAATATTCTAAGTTAGCTGGAATTTTAATCGTTTTTTAACTTCTTTTATCTTTTTCTTTCTTGTGATATTCATAGTGGCCAAATTCATTTATAGCATTGTTTATAACGCCTAATGTTTTTAAAATTTTATTTTTACTTCCATATTCTTGATGAACAAGTTTCTTCTACCATTTGGCCACTAACGAAAGTATGTTTAAATAAAGTTTTTTATTTCTATTATTTTCTACTTTTTAGTTTTTATTATTTTCGTACTTCACTATTACAAATATTATAGAATCTTGTAATAATTTTATACTCAAATGAAAGCCAGATGGCGCCACGTATATGCAATCAAAATTTAATTAAAATTAATCGATTGACTCATAATAAAGTCAAAAAATATAAAAATATTGTATTGTTATCGGCAATGCACAACTGTAAAATTGCGGGACACTAATACACAGAGAAGTTAGTAAAAAACAAATTATGAAATTCCATATTTATAAACAAGAAATTGCCTAATATGGAAGAAGACAAATTGAATAAAAGCATGTAAAAAGATATCGTCGTGACGAAGTTATAATTTAAATCTTCTGTTATTTTCCTCCTGTTATTGTGTGGAATTTCATTCTCCTGTTATAATGTGGGAGAACTTTCTTCGAAAATATTTTAATAATTCCAAATGATAAGGATTCAAATATCATTTAACCATTGTAAATTAATTTAGTTTCGTTGAAAAAACTAAGACAACTACTGCTTGATCAAACATTATCATATTTGATTCCTTTCATTCAGCTTGATTTTTTCAGTTTATATCTATCCCTAGAGTAACTAGAAACTTCGTTAAACTCCATTAAAGGACATTTTCTTTCACAAATGACCAGTTAAAGAGTTACTTTTTTTCTCAACTCAGAGGGTGAGATTCGAAACGGCGAATCGTATCCTCCATCTCATTGGCCTTTTTGTATTTCGTTAGACCGAATTTTTTTTGTATTTTAGTTTGACTGTTTGATAAGCGGCCGAACACAATCATTATCTGAGTCTCCGAGCACCATTAACGAGTCCTGTTTTTTTCTACTTTCGCGACCGTTAGGCCATTGATTGGCCGGTAGGGAACGGCATTTGTGGTCTTTCTGGGCACAAAGTGCTCGCTGTCATTTGAGTTTGGAACCGTTACGACCGGACTGGATTCCGGCACTATAGTAAAAATGTAACAAAAGGGTATTAGATTTCAGATTATGACTGTTTGGCGCTGGTTATAAATAGCTATCTATGTGGGTATAATTCTTTTTTTAGAGCATTCAATGTGCTTTGAACTGAAGATTAACGCAGCTTTATGTGGATAATTGTTGAGAAGTTTTCACTGCGAAGTACGTAATTAGTTATTTTCGTACGGTTTTGAAGTATTAATAATAATAAACAAGGAATTACCTCTGGAATTAGATGTATCAAACTTTACTAAATGCGTCAGTTTGAGGAAAAGAAGAAATTTTTTTTTGTCTCAAAATTTTCATATGCATGCGTACATAAAAGGTAACAAAATAGGACTTAGTGCAAATAAAATTTTAGCTGTATATATAACAATTCATTGGACTTAAAATCAATAATGTTATAATACTAGCCGCCTTCGGTGACCAGCTTGTTCACCGGGAATTTAATTACTAAACTATTAATTTATGCTATTTAATTTATTATAGTACAAATACAACAAAAGGGTATTAGATTTCAGATTATGGGTGTTTGGCACTGGTTATAAATACTTATCTATGTGGGGATAATTCTTTTTCAGAGCATTCAATGTGCTTTGAATTGAAGATTAACGCAGCTTTATGTGGATAATTGTTGAGAAGTTTTCACTGCGAAGTACGCAATTATTTATTTTCTCACGGTTTTGAATCAATAGAAATAATGATAAAGACTAGGAATTACCTCTGGAATTAGATCTATAGAATTTTACTAAATGCGTCAGTTTGAGGAAAGAAAAAAACTTTATTTTGGTCTCAAAATTAGTATATACATGCACAGATAGAAGGTAAGAAAATAGGAATAGGAATTCAAATAACATTTTATCTGTATATATAACAATTCACTGGACTTAACTTCAGTAATATTATAATATATACGTAAGCATGCTTAATATTTATGCCTGACAAAAGCACGAGTTCAACTTATTTAATGTTATAACAATGTATGATACCAGATAAGTGGCAACGGTCTGATGTTGACTACTTTGAATTTGATTTAAAAAAAAAAGAGACGAGACGAGTACGAGTAAGGTTGAACGATGTTACGTTGTGCGCAATTACGAAGTGTAATAGTTGTGTTTTAAAGTTCTAATAAATGTTTGTTTTGTCTTAAAAGAAGTCTTATGAATGTCAATCGAAAAGCCAACATATAGTACATAGATATCAATATAAGTATACATACTGTAACGAAATTTCAATCTTCAGTCTTATATTTCAACTATTAGTGATAAACACGGCTTTATCAATTGTTTTTATATGTTCTGTTTCTCGAGGCGCAGACTGCTCTCGAAATGTGAATGATTTGAATTTGATTCATATCTCAAGCTGGCAAGTTAGTTCTTCAACATTTATGTATTATGTACGACTAAACGACTTCTTTTTGAAAATAGATAAATAAATTATTTTTGTTATAAAAAACGGCTATTTTTTAGTCTGATGCTACAATACATATTATTAAATGCAATATAATTTGACCTATTATAGGTACACGTAGATAACAGTAATATAGGCATATATAGATAAAAATTTGAGACAAATTTTATTTTCATTTTCATTTGAAGAAATTTCACATCATTGTAATTTCATCGCCTTTTGGAAAAAATGTACATTTTACGCATTAATATTTTTTTGCATCTGAAACAAATGGATTTATATGTGTGTTATGTCTGTTAGTATTTTTTTTGGAGTTGCAGTATTTTTCCATGCAGCAAAAATTCTTATTAATCGCTTTCAGAAATTTAAAATTTCAACGCTTTAGATGCAAATGAATCTTTTTTTCCGAGGAGGAAACCTGATGAACTAGAAGTGATAGAAGCAAAAATTTACTCTGCACATACCATCGCTATACCTCCAAGTAACCGAGCATATGAATCGAATACAACAACGTTATATAATTTTTAAAATTTACATGCCTGAATATTTTGGACTTTTGATGGGTTGCGATAGATCCAGATATACTGTGCACTGAATTACTACATCTCCAAGCAATCGAACTTAAGGATTTATGAATCGAATCCAACAACGGTATATGATTTTTAAAAATTACATGCATGAATATTTTGGACTTTTGATGGGTTGCGACAGATCCAGATATATTGAGCACTGAATTACTGCATCTCCAAGCAATCGAACATAAGGATTTATGAATCGAATCCCAACAACGTTAAATGATTTTTAAAAATTACATGCATGAATATTTTCGACTTTTGATGGGTTGCGATAGATCTAAATATATTGTGCACTGAATTACTACATGCATATCAGAGACAATTTCTATGAAGGAGAAATCTCTAGTATTTTGATCCAGTTTAAATTTAACTATAGATATATTGTTGAGATGCTATTCAAAATATATCTATATTTTTAAATTTAAGACAAAGATTTATACGGCACTCAGACAAGCAACCATATCATCCTTCTTCAAATAAAGCCAGACCCGAAAGAAAGAATGAAATAAAGTTTGTTACTGTGTTTAGTTGAAAGTACAGTGATAGAATTATTAATTTTCGAAATGAAATGTGGTCTTTTATTTATAGCGCCTGTTCGGAATTTAAAATGAATCTGTTTTTCGACGGAAATGATAAACAAACCAAGATATGAATGGATGATATAGGAATTTCACTATGGAATTTACCTTAAAAATAATTTATCACTTATAAGACAAATAAAACTGTCTAAGATATTTTTTTTTAAATAAAAGTTACAATGAGTTGCTTCCAACGTTTTTAAGGATTTCTGGGATTTTAAAACAAAACATCTGAATATCATCACATTTATGCTACTGATACATAATTCTAGTGGTATTGATTACAATAAAGTTAAAAAGGAATTTTTAATTGAGAAAGAATTTCGGAAAGAGCCGAAATTTGGGTGAATAAAAACAGTTGAAACGAAAGAGCTGAAAAATTGTCTATGTCTTCTTAATTTAAATGTCAATTATAGCAATTCCACCTAAAAATTAATCTCTCTGAAAACTATAAAAAACGAATTGCATTTTTAAATGCAGCCTTAAAATATTTCTGACAAGGATAAACTGACAAACTTCATCATAAATTTCATAAAAATTTTATGAATAATGATGGGCGATGAATGTCATAAAAGTTTTATGAATATTTTCATTTTATTGCAAAAATGGGATATTAGAATATTGAATCATGGTTGTTTACTGAAAAGGAAACAATTACTATTTTATTTAACGATGAGTGGTACGATTAGAATGTAGATTTTGAAAATAGGATGGTTGGATCGTGGGCGTTTTCATTTTGCTGCAGAAATGAGGTCCTGGAGAGTATTTTTTTATGATGTTTTCGCTTAAGATAGGGAGAAATGCAGCAACCTAAATTGATAAGTTATTGCTTACAAAGATATTTTCACGTTTCATCAAATATCATTTTTAGAATCAGTATTTAGCCAATGTCTTTCACGGAGTGTCATTCATGCAGATATGGTTGGTCTTTTATCTGTGTTTAGAGGAATTGTGCAAATATTTTCCTTTAATTCACGACTGAATTTAAAATATTTTAAATGAAACTAAGTTATTGAAATTCATGACTGAATATTATTATAGAATTGGATAGAAGAACAAGCAATATCAATCAGAAAAAAAATCACATTTTGAGATTGTAAATATATTTGTCACATGTTTGAGTAATGCTTGTTTGTGTTTTTGTACTTATAACAAGAAATAGAAAATAAAAATATTTTTGTGCACATTGTTCGTAAAAAATACAGAACTGGTGACATTATGAATTTATTTTTATTACTTTCGTCTTGAATCCAATGCATATAACACAGATTGTGAAGAGATAAATGTATGCAACGATTAATTTAGTAATTAAGCTTGCAGTGTTAGCACACTGCGGACCAATAACTCAGACTTTCTGCTCACCATCCTTCGATATCATCTGCTATGATCGATCGCATTTAATTCGTCTATTTAGTTGTTTACCTTAGTAATTAATGTATTAAACCCGCTATCTTTCATATTTTTTTCCGTATTTCCCCTTTTGATTACAATTTTGTATTTCGAAAAGTCACTCTATACTCGCCGTATTAAATACATGTCCCCTTGGGGAAAAATATCCGGTCCTTAATGTGTAAAGAAATTTCGTAATTATGAGGCTTTAAAAAGAATAGCTTAAAATAAAGCAAAATGATGGTCGGAATTAAGTGCTTGTTAGTTTATTATACGTTTGAGCAATTGTTATCTGTACTACTGTAGAATATTGCAAGAAATTATCAGAAAATGAATTATAAATGAATATTCATAATGTCGCTTAACAAGCAAAACCACCTATCTCAATTTTTTTGAGATTTCAAAGAGAAAGAAAATACTCAATTTTTCGCAACTAATTGCGAATATTTCTGAATTTTGTTCACATCTGGTAGGAATATGAGGTTTCATGTTTATATCAGATGTTAAATAAATTCAGAAATATCCGTTATTGATTGCGAAAAATTAAGTATTTTCTTAAAACTTCAAAAAAATTGAGATAGTTGGTGTTGCTTGTTAAGTGACGATATGTAACGGTCAATGTGATAAATCGGTAATTACATGTAATAACCGGACCTTTAAGCGGTTATTATATATAATAATCTGATTTTTATACGGTTATTACTGATAATGACCGGTTACTATATATAATAACTTATTGCTCACATTGACCGTAACCTATATATTATTAATAAAAGTAAAAGCAAATAAACAATTCTTACTTTATTTCTAAATTCATCACATCTTACACAAATTTTACAGAAATAAATGAGTACAATACTTTGCATACATTTGCAAATGAGTGAAAAATTTAAGTTAAAGTGTTAAGAAAATTTCATGTTATAATCACGCTTAAAAATAGGGAATTGCAGGTGATGTGACACTGTCATAAGAAATATGTATTTTAAATTTAATATAACAACATCGAGTTCGTATTTTTCTTTTTGAACTGCACAAGATACGAAATCCCAAAAATAAATAAATAATGTGGGATTGAAAGCGCTGTTTTTTGACAAATGTATTTTTTGGTACCACAGATTTCGACTTGCTGTTCCAAAACACTATAATTTTTTCCTTCTCTGTAACGGGAAAATATGTTCGAACCTTTTTCAATTTCAGCAATAGATGGGGAATATCAAATTTCTGGAAAACATTTGTGCAGCACACGGCGGACTAAGCATTTGTCGTCGTGTGGGAGAAGTTGTGAAGAGAAAAGACAAAACATTTCGATTTATTCTTGAAAATAATGTGTTTAGGAAACATCTTTTAGATTATAATATTTCTTTCCTTTTTCGGGAATATGCTTGAAGCTTCGAATTATAGTTTGGAAAAATTTTTGCATTATACAAACATCAATAGGAGTTTACTATTTCAAAGCTTTTTTTTCAGTGTCATTCGTGAATTGAAATTTCTTTTAGTATTTCTTATTGAAACAAAATAATATGCTTGATTTTCCTAAAATCACGGATATATTATATATATTATTTATAACATTTCTTTATTCAAACTTATGCCTAAATGTGTATCGGTATTTTTTGAAGGGAGAGGTTTCTCATAAGGAAAGCTCATACGTTTTTTTCTTTTTACGATTCTTCTTTCTTTCTGACTAAGAAATGGCAATATATAAATTGAAATTTTTAAAGCCATATTTCAATCAAATCGAAAATTTTCTCTTAAAGAGATATGAAAGTATACAAATAGAATCGTAACTGTATCTGTAATCGATAAAAATTCAATTTCGAGAATTTGACGAATCTCTATCATTTAGAAATCTTCAGTCTGTGAACACAATAATTCAAAAACCAGATAATCTACGCGAATGAAACTTAGTATGCGATCTTTGAACAAAAACTGCAGAACGGTATCAAATTTTGGACCAAATCCATCAATGGTAAGTCTGTCTATCAGTCCATCCGTCTACACGTGAATAAGGAATCTCAAAAAGTTTGATTTATGGTTTTATCACCAAAATTGTAGTTTTGCCTCAAATATTGGACCAAATCCGTCAAAGCGTCGACCTTCTTTCGGTCTTTCTATTCGTGTGTATGAAAAGGTGATAATTCACAAACGCAGTGAATTAGATATTGTTCAGCAACGTACTCGGAAACCCTCCGCGCTTTTGCGTATGCGCCGGGCGGAGTTGTTTTCATCAAAATAGGGGGAAGTGAAGAATGGAAGGGCGATGATTACATTTTACTGAGCGTGATCTAACAAAGAACTTCGGAAAGGCGCTCATATGACTCATTGCCTGACATCCCTTTCCGGTGTAAAATCGTCCAAAAGTGGTAGTCTCGGAATCCATTGCTGAACAGTAAATGGAATTTCGTATCTGGTGTTGACACTAAATTGTAGATATGTATAATATTTTAAACTCGATTGGTGAAAAGAAAGAGGTCCACAATTTACACTCGATTTCTTCGCTTTGTTATAAAGCTAAACACAAAATGTGGCATATTGAATTGAAGAATATGAGAAAGCCGAGGAGAGAACACTCGCTGGTTGTAGTAAATGTGTACAAATTTTATGATGCATAATTTGTCTTTTTAAGATTTTTTTATGATTTGTATTTGCTCCCAGAAATTTAAATGAAATTATGTTTTTAATAAAGAATAATTTTATTTTGTTATGCTTGTCAGTAAGTGGAAAGTTTTCAACCACCTAATTTTCATTTCTATAAATAAAAGTGGAATTTTGAAATTCAACAATTATATAATACTAGAAAATCACCCGTCGTTGTATGACGGGTGCAAATTTGACGTGTTTAAATAGATATATACGCGAGAGAAACGTTTAACATTGATTGTAAACAAATAAAATAAACATATGTTTTATGACAGGAAATATTTTTTTATTTACATATTATTTACATATTTCTTTATTGAAAAAACCTCTTGGTAAACAACATTCCATGTGAAGTATTTTTCGCTGTTTAACAATTTTATTATAATTCAATAACCATGAAATTCTCAGATTGTCAAACGTAAGTCAAGAGTTATAATTTCAAATGAATTCTTTTTCGAAATTCTAATCAAAACAAAGCACTTCTCTGCTTGTCAAACGCTGCCAAAAAATATTATCAAGTTATATCATCACGATTGCACTAAATATTCACATGCATCGTAGCGTCCAAACTATATCACGCGCATGATATACCACTGACTTACTTTCTATTAAAAAGCGGAAATTAATTTGAAAGATATGATTAATATAATTTAACATTTCTCGGGAACAATTGATCATAGAGAGATAAAATATATATCAATCGATAGAAAATTTTATTTCACTATTTTAGAGCTATTAAATTTGAAATTAGAACGACAATTACTCTACTCTTTTAAATTTAAAATTACTGAAATTTAGGTTCTTTAACAATGAAATAATGCTATTTAACGTCTCGCAGTGCTATGGCGCGAGTTTTATTGTTGGTGACGTCAGAGCGTTACCGAGAGACAGATATGGGCTATTACATTAGTAATGTAGGTGACCTGGTGACATAATATTGGCTATCAGACCGAAGAGTCAGATTCAAGACTTGATTCACTTTAAGAATCACTGTGTATGTAGCTTCATATGTGTTACGTCTTCCATCTAGTGCGGTGTGGAAGCTTGGAGAGGAAGTCCCAGCTCAGATATCATCTGACATCTATCCAAAACTAGGAGGTCCATATTATAAAAATACTTCTTTTTGTCGCGAAAAGGAACTTTAATCTAATTAAAGCTTTAAGAAAACAAATCAGAAACTATATTATCTATCACTTTTGAATTCTTAATATGTTTAATGTTTTAAAATTGATTGCGAAATAATGCACTTTTGCTCTATCGTCTTTGTTTTTTATGTTATCAATTTTTCTTCTCTGATGCGCCATTTATGTCATGAAACACTTAAGTGGATTCTCTTCTGTAGCGTGTATTTTTTCTGTAAATAAATAAACATGAATTAGAATAGACATTATATGGTTATTTAATGGAGCAAAAAACCCCCAAACCAAATATAAAGCATTAAGAATAAAATGGTTGTAATACAATTATATCTGATAGGCTAATTTTGGAAGTAAAAATTTTCCTCCATTCATGAAGAATGTGTGCTTTTAACCTTTTTTCAGAAATGAGTTGGATGCGGAGGGTATTGACCTCTTTTAGAGCACTTGCAGACGTCTGGATTCTTTAACGCTGATTAGGACATGTCTAGGACAGTGCTGTAATGAAAATTTGCATATTCTTTCTTGAATACGCATTTGCTAAAAAATTGAATTTTTGAATGAAAATTAATTCCATTCCCCCCTGCGGTTTGAAATCTATTAATCTATTTTTCATTCATAAAATGAATGAACTTGTGGAATTATCTAATTATAAAAACTTTTCTTGTTTTCAACTTTTGTTTAAAAGAACACCAAAAAGTGCTTTTTTAAAAAGTTAGATATTTTTTCTTACTACAAGTTTTAAATGTTCTACCGTAAGTAAAAAGAGATGTGAATATTAAAGGAAAACTATGCGTTTTAAATTTTAAAAAATTTAAAATGTAAATAATTTTTTTTAGAAAATACGACTCTTATACGATATGCAGTCAACTTATATTTTCCCTTATTTTATATATAACAGAGCACATAGAGTTTGTGTTATTGAGAAACTAGACGAAAAAAAAAATTAAGTGAAGCATATTGAAAGACAGCTCCAAATGTAACTTTTATGAATTAAGGAATCTAAAGATTTTATAATTTGAAAATAAATATGAAATTTTTAGATTTTCGGAAGTTATAAATGAATTTTCAAGTAACTAATTAAGATCATATAATCAGAATTTCTATAAACAATGAAAGATTTTGTTATAACTCTTGGAATTTAATAATATACGCATAAAAGATATTAAAACATCAGAAAATCGCATAAAAATGTCAGATAAAATTGATCAAGTATCTTATTATTGAGCAGAATATAACTTCAATAACAATCATTTGCAAATATAACAACAAAAAGTTATTAGTTGTTTGCACTGAGAAACTCTAAATTATTATACAATTTGTGTTTATTGTTTTGTCTGTTATTTGCTCACTTTATTTTAAATTTTTTGTCTGTGAGTAAGCATTGAATTATTTCAGAGAAATATTTCGCATTTGTAATGAATAATTAATTGTTTCTCTTATTTTAAAAATTATAATAAAAAGTCACCATGTGTCTATGCTATTCTGATGTTTACGACACGAGAAGGCCCGAATGCAATGAATTTGAATTTTTTTCTATATCGTATTCTAAACTTCATCTACAGAGAAGTTTTTATAATTTTATCTGTTCAAAAGTGTACTACTAAAAATTCGATCGAAGCAATCCTTAAGATTTGCTCTAATGGTGTATTTTTATTACAACTGCTTGCGATCATAGAATTAAATAATTAAATGCAGGATTAATGATTAGGGCTTTATTTTGTAGTATTTTATGAAATCTGAAGCTATGAATTTCTTTCATCATGCACATTTGAAATTTGAAACTATTTGCAAACATTCCATAATTCCTGTAATTCAGCAATCAGAATATAAAAAAAGATTCATAAAGAACGTTTCATCAATCAAAACTTATGGTAAATAAAACTATTTGCTTATGAAACTTTCTTTTAAATTTTATCAGCCACAGTGATTTAATGAAAAAAGAAATTATATATATATTTAATTGAAATTTTATAAATATTTGCTTTGTTTATTCCTGATCTTAGTGTTTTAATTTTATTTATAAAAGAACTTTTTATTTTATTTCTGCAAGGTTTTTTTATTGCTTTTACTTTTAAAGATGAGACTAGTTTAAATATTTGCAGTTGTATTGAATAATTAATTGTTTCTCTTATTTAAAAAATTATAATAAAATGTCTATAAAGTATATATATAAAAATTAACTCAAGCATTAAGAAATTTATTCTCGTCTTTCTTCATATACAAACATACTAAGTGAATAACTTTTATGCTTATAACTTATCATAATTTTTATTTCATTAAATTATTTTATTTTAAATGCTTAGCTTTACTGCCTTAAATACATAATATAAACGTTTCTTACACATTCTGGGAATACCGAACAAAATATTTTTATAAGGAGAAAAAAGTTGTCTGTCATGCACTGTTTTATATATAAAAAAATCTTCTACGAAAAGTTTATTATCTACGGCACAAACAATAATTGGAACACAGTCGATTAATTCATCTTTGCACAACAGAGTAGAAACTTTTAAAAAAAATATTTGCAAGATTAACTACCCATACTATATCTAACCTTTCATAATGAAAAACTTTACAATAATAAATGATGAAGGGAAGGAATAAAATAAATTAATGAATTATTGAAATATTTAAAATTATCAATTTTCGGAAACAAAAGCAGATCGCCTATTATTCACGGAGTTTCCGTTTCCCCATATTTGTGAAAGTGTCACACAATCACTTCCCCTTCCCATCGAAAGACACAAAGCAAATCCCCCAGAATTGATATTTGATTACGAGTCCTGCTAAGTTGACAGAATGCATTTGTCCCCTTTCCCCTCTTCTCAAGTGCTTTCAAAATTGATTTGTTTCCTGCGTCTTTTGATGCTTTAAAATCTCACGTCCCCAGCTTACGGCCAGGAAGTCGTCTCTGTGTTGAGCCCCACTCTTGAATCGATGGAATCTTTCGTCGGTTGTACTATGCGAATTTTCATCAGATTCGAAGCGGGACAGGTTTTTGGCTCGTTGCCAAATGTGTACGTACTGTAAGGGGGCTCGCCCGCAGACCGCAGCGCCACCGACGGTACGTCTTCTTGATGGAAAACGATTCGGTTCTACGTCGTTAGGTAATGGGCATTTGGAAGTTAACGCTGGCCCGAATCGTAATAAAATTGACTCTAACTGGATCACACTCCATGGAACTTGGCGGGATTGGATCGAACATGTCTGCAGATGCTTGAAGATTACCAATATTTGCTGATTTCCATTGGGTTGATAAGAATAATAGAAATATATATTTTACAGATCCATGGGAACTTTTATATAAAATCATTCAAATAATAGGGAATAACGTCCCAGAGGTTGTTAAATAAAACAAACTGTTTTAGCACAAATAAAATTCGGCAGGTGAACATCGATGCCTTCCAAAATTAATAGCTGCGAAACAAATACTTTTTAACAATATGAAAAAATAAAAAAATATGTTATAAATTTGTTGACACAATACATGCAAGCATGCATGAATTTTAAATGTAACTGATGGAATTTCTCCTTTTCAAATAATAGTAATAAAATGAAAATGTTTAAATCTATTGATTTCCAAGCTATAATGTATTGTAAAGGAATTGGCGTTACAAGCAATGGCAAACGGCGAGGCAATTGCAAAGTTGTTGGCGTTAAACATGATAGAATTTTAATTGCAATTGACGAAATGAAGTAACATTTATTTCTAATTTTCAAATACTAATAATAAAATAAAAAGGAATAAACGTATTTGTGAATATACGGTTTAAAAACCAGGGGTGGGGACAGTGGGAGGACTGGGGAGGGGGCAAGGCCCCCTGTCGGGGATGCTGTGTCACCCCTTTGGGGAAAAGTTTTGTACTCCTTCGGGGAAAATGTTTGTGCGGGGTATTCAATTAGTTGATAAATAAAGATATGGCGAAAATTTCAGACCAATTTCATTACATTCGTCCCCTCGTACAGTAGGTTGTGCCCCCTGTCGGGTAGACCGTGCTCCCCGTCGGGCAAATTCTAACGCCACTCCTGTTAAAAACTGTAATTTATTATGAACAAAACGTGATCGGAAATGTGATTTAGTTTGCGAGTAGACAATAAAGAAAAAAAACCCCACGATTTGTTTGTTTAATTAATGCTCCATTTTGAAAATATATACGAAGTCGATAGAAAACAACAATGAAATTTTGAATCATGCAAAGAGCGACATGTGAGTTGATATCGTCGTTTCCGTTGATTTACACCTCCACTGTTCCAATCTTAATCCTTCCGCAACTCATCGCACCACATCAATGAGAGGGTACTTAAAGCCTTATCAGATTTAGCTTACTCCAGACCATGCATGGTGATCTTTGTTATAACAACATCTGATACGCACAGCCAGAGGAATTAATGATTCTTTGATACGCGATCAGAAGATCCTTTAACCTGATCCTAGTGATTTTCATTGAACCTCCAATTAGATGACCGGCTACTCTATTTGGGATGTTTTATTCTGCATATCACAGAGTTTAGCGGAACAGACAACGACGCGCTGCACACGCATCGTAATGCACGCATTATCGCATCGGAGACGCAATTAATGGCACGCACGCATCGCACGCACGCAGCACGCACAATGCGACGCAGATGACGGTGACACGTACCATCGCACGCACGCACGCACGAACGCACACGCACGCATACGCACGCACGCAGCCGCACGCACGCACGCACATTACCACACATTAACACAATAATACCGTCACCACACAATACGTACACAATACACAACACACACATATTACGCCAATACATTACTGAAGCACACACACACACACACGCAATTGAAGAATGAACACATGTGATAAAGAATTTTCTTTCTTTTCCAAAAAACTGACATTTAGTCATATAGAAATTCTATCATATTGAATACTGAAGATTTTCGAATCCGAATCTTCAAAACCATATGCTGTAATTTTCGCAGTTCAAAATCGCTAACAAGCTTTGCTACCATTGCATTTCTTTAAACTGAAGTATGCAAATTAATTTCTAAAGGTAGAAACGCGAGCATTGATGCTTATTTTTTAAACGCTTTTACTAAGTTCGAAATGTTTCATGTTTGCATGTATGTTTGTAAGTACGGTTGGAATTTTGTGATCGATTTTTCACTCATTTCTTAATGCACTAGAGTTCTGAAATTTTGTATATTTATTGGGTCTTGATGACAATGCAATATTTTAATAATTTTAGAGCTCTCAATTATCAATCTAAAATAAAAGAAATTCGCAAAATTACGTTTGCACTCGGTAGTTTTTAGTGGCGCGCCATCTATAGTATTTTTGGGAACTATTGGTAAAAGCGTTTAAAAAAAAGTTTAGATGAAAGATGTATAGAAAGTTTTTTACACATGTCTTTTTTATTCTTAGTACTATAAGAGACAGTGAAATTGTTCCTCTATTTTTGACTATGTCTTCTGAACTAGTTGATAATACTTATTTTCTCCCTTTGATATTATTTTGCATATTTGATAATTAGTTGATTAATAGAGTTGTCTGAAATTTTAATCAGGTTATTAATACTTTGATACATATATTACCTTATTTCATGTTTGTAAGAATGGAACTATTTAATGGATTTTTCACTCATTTTCCGATGTGCTAGAGTTTTGAAATTTTGCACATTCGTGAACTTTTGAGGACAGTACGCTATTTTAATATTTTTGGTGCATAATTATCAGTTAACCAATTAATTTAATTAAATTTTGACTCCCTACCAATAGCGACACCTGGTAGTGAATATAAGAAAAATTGATTTGAAGATTATTTAAATGTTGAATTATAAATAAAGGACTAAAAAGTAGAAAATAATTAAAATAAAAACTAGTTACTATTTTAATACACTAATAAAAATGTGTTAATTTTTTTTACCCTTTGCCTTACAAGATACCGTGAAATTTTGATTCTG
>BGPR01005359.1:0-32684 GCA_013235015.1 Araneus ventricosus
ATACAAGATATGAAAGAGTTTCTGCTGTTGCCGTAACAATGATGGGGAGGGGAAAATGGAGTACGAAGGACTACGAGATTCTTGAAAATATTTTTATCCCGAGCAACGCCGGGCATATCAGCTAGTACATATTATATATCTTCTTGTGGACTTGTATTCCCTTATTCCATTTGAAACAATGACAGAAGCAAAATTAGCCATTTGCATACTCGTGAACGCATGTTTTCAGACTTTAATTGCAGAAGTTTGTTTCATTTTAAAATATTCGCGCTGTTCCATTTGGTCCCTAGGGTAGCATTCCACTTAGGCGGAACAGGATCGGAGTTCTCAAATGTCAAACCTTAGTCCCCAGCGGCACAGCAATTACCTCTTTAATAACGTTATTAAAATAAATTATTTATTTTAAAATTTAAATCTTCTTAAAGTGTCAATACTTCTAAATGTAGCAGAAACTGTCAAATGTAATTCTAAATGGACGCAGTTATGGAATGAGAAACCAACTCCAAAATACTTCAATCTGAGAAGGAACTGTTTTCGCAGAAGCATTACGGAAAAAATAGTAATGCTGCATTTTTCCGAATTTAATTATTGCATAATGTATTGCATTATTCAATGAATTACTTCATTATATCTTGTATTATTAAATTAATTGTTGCATTGTGTCTTATATTATCAAATTAATTATTTCATTACATCTTGCATTTTGAAATGAATTATTATATAACGTATTTTATTATTAAATGAATTATTGCATTAGTAAATTAAATATCATATCATGTATTGTATTATTAAATTAATTATTCCATTATGTATTGGATTATTAAATTAAATATTTCATTATTAAATAAATTGCTACATTGTATATTTTATAATTAAACTAAATCTTTCATTATTAAATAAATTGTTACATTGTGTATTTTATAATTAAATTAAATATTGTATTATGTATTATTAATTACACACAGTTAGGAACAGTTTGCAATGAACTCAAAACCCATTCATTGGTAGGTTGGTTGATATTGGTTGTTTATTTCGAATGAGTGCTGAAGCGTTTTGTGATATAGTAAAGCCTGCATAATTCGACTCTCCTTTCAGCATTCAAGAAAGTAAAATAAAATAGACAATTGCTCCGATCTATTCCTTGCATTCGATTAAGGCTTTTATGGTTTAAGGTAATTTCACTCTTTTTCATCCTACTTGTGGATTGCAATAACAGTGATTCCTTTATCTTGTTACTCGGCATAAATGTATAAAAAATTCTTAAAGATCAACTAATGCATGTCATGAAATCATAACTTTTGTTGCAATTTTGGAGAGAGGCATTGTTTTATCACAGACGATACAAAACAACCTTAAATAGGGGTGATTACGACTCCATTCAAAAATACGTGAAGAATTCCAAGGGGAAAAAAACCAACTCGACTAATTTCAAACAATTTAAAATATTAAGGTGAGACACATTCTCACATATTTTCAACCCATTTTATTAGAAAATGAAAAGATGATAATGTAAAGAAAATATTAAAATTTAAATTATATCTGCAACACGGATTTCGTTGAAGAATTAATTAGCACATTAATATCTCCCTTTTTTCCGACACTGAAGGTTTTCCCGACATACTTAATGAGGCGATAAGGCAACATCGTGTGACGGTTTTGTTTCAGAACACTGGTTTACGAGTAAACATTTTGCTTCAAATCTTTCAATCCATCTATAAAAAATATTCTAAATACAGTACTCATGTAATCGAATTTCCACCAATTACAATATGTAAAGATATTGAAAAAGGCAAAATATTAAAAATAACTAAATAAAAAACTTCCTTTTTTAACTATATCATCTATTTTTGTAGCTATGAGCCTGTATGTTTTATTCGATAACCAGTCTCGTGGCCATTAACTTTGTAAGGCAACACATCTGAATCATGTATTTACATTTGTAATAAATAAAATGCCACATTCAAAGGATAATGGCAGGCATGATGAATGGAACTCACCTGACGAAACCAGACGAAATTGCTTGATCAATAATATCCCTTTTGGCGAGTTTTCGTTGCTCAATCCACTCAGTGGAAGGTACGACGTACACGTGGACGTCTACGAGCTGGAAAAGAAGGAAATTTAATTACTAAAAGCAAATGCAATGGTCGGTTGACTCGGAAATTTGTCAAAGGACGGGTTATTTTGAATGACGTGATCAAGTAATACATTTCACACCACGCGCTTAATATATCAAATGCTTTTTACTGTTGTTAAGTGATTAATAGTTGATCAGTGTGTTCTTGTGTTTGCTTTATTTTGTTATTCCAATTGCGTTGTATCGTCAAACGTTATAAATTCTTTTGTAATCACAAGGAAACACAGAATTCAATTGTATTTGTCCGAATACAGAGTATTGTAATCGTCAAAAAATTCGGTCTCCAGATTTTGATAAATCTTCACGTTTGAGACTTCGCTGAGTCTGAAAACACTATTTTTGAAATTATGTCAGTGCAATTAATTAAATATACTGAACAGAAATGTAAAAATGCACACGAAATACAACTGCATAAAAGTATAAATTTATTGCCGAGATAAAGTGAAAAAAATAAGAAAAACGAAGTAGTGTGATAGACATAATGACGAAAGCAGGCATAAACTTAATTTAATTTTAAAATCTTATATTTTAATGCAACTAAAAAGCAGTGGCGTAACTAGGGTAGGGCAGGTAGGACACATGCCCTGGGCGCAATTGCCGCAAAATTAAGGAATCAGTTAGTGGTACAGTCGACGCTCGTTATAACGACCCTCTGCGTCCCACAGCAAAAGGTCTTTATAACGAGTGGTCGCTATAGTGGATATAATTAAAAACTGTACGCATGCACGCTCAGCAGTTCCATATAAATAGGCGATTTTTAAAGAGATTCTAACTAAATACTCAACTTATTTTTTATCATTGGTATTAAAAATAAAATGCCATCAATTAAAAATATATTTCTAAAACAGATTTTGAAGTAAAAAATAAAGGGTGTTATATACTTACAAAACATTTATTTTCTAAAGAAAAAAATCAGAAATGGTTGTTTGTCTTTTCTGCATATGTGCTTTTTGCAAAACATAATTTTCCATTTCAGTTAAAGATGATAAATAATGTTCTGGCTTTCAAAAAAACATTTAAAAGTCTCAATAGCACTTGAAACATTTTTATATTCTAGGCTATTCTAATTTCCGCGCTGTGGTGAGTGGTAATTCTCCCCCTCCCTTAACCCTCTGAGCGGTTAGTTATTTTGATGTACTAGCTTTAAAGTCTTAAAAATTTGTTTTCAATGTGAATAATTGAATCTTTATTGCGTTTAATAAAGTCTCTGAAATCTTAAGAATATTTTATCCATGTTTGTTTAAGAAATTATACATACGAACATGAGTACCTGCTTTTGAACTGAAAATGAGAAACGGAAAAATACGTCTTAAACATTTAGAGGGTTAAAGTTGAACTGTAACACTGAAGACTCTACATCTACGAATAATCAATACAATAATCAAAGTCATTTACGCTTAGAAGCATGTTCTTTTTGGAAAATCCCGGAAAGAGTGTTTGATGAATTCGGACGTTGTATTGGGATTGGACGACACTGAGCGGTCGTTATACCGGAAGTAAAATAACATAGTACATAGGGAAACACAACAATACGGAGACATACCATTGTCTTCGTGAACAGGCACATTGGCGGGAAACACAGTTGGGGATTTTATCACTGGTCGTTATAATGGAATGGTCTTTGTAATGTGTGGTCGTTATAACGAGCGTCGACTGTATTTAAAAACAACGTACGCTTTGTTAAGTTCTAATTCCCAAGATTCTTAAAAATTGAAACTCTTTCACCGAAGTGTGGGCAAACCTAAAGGATACCGTCTTATTTACAACCGGAAACTGCCCAAGCTGCGACAAAATAACAAATAGTATTATCTTACTGAGATTTGATGACCAAACGCGCTTCTTAAAGCTTCAGAAAAAATGATCACATTTCAGAATAAAATTTGGGGAGAGGGCGCATTTTTGGTATTTGCCCTGGGCGCCATTTTATGTTGGTGCGCCACTGCCGAAAAGGCTAACACGAGGAGATTTGGAAAGGAAACTAATCAACTTTGGATGAACTATCTGAAAAAAGCTTCGACGTTGCGACGCAGAGCGTAGATGCTCTGCAAAAATGTGTAATCGAATTACATGAAGTTTGTTGCAAATCTGAATTGATTAATTTTTAAAAATTAATTAATTATTTATTTAATTAATTTTAATTTAATTTTTAATTTTTTTAATTTTAATTTTTTTTTATTTTTTTAAAATTCGGAATGAAAAATAATAGATATAATTTTCTTGTAATCTGAAAGTGTATATCTGTTATTTTTCAGTCAGATATAAGTAGAATTCAAGATAGTGGTCGAAATTTTCCTCCTTCCTATTGATTCTGATGGGTGAAAAGAGTTAGGAATTAGAGATTCCTTTTACTGATTTATGGACATTGCGGATATTCCAGTTCAAACTATGGTGAGAAATTTATTTAAAATAAAATAATCTAACTTAAATTTAGATTTCGTTAAATGAGTTTGTAACTGAAGTTGATCTGATTACAAGTTGTAATTGCTGATGACAAGTTGTTATTTCCAGTTTCTAATCCAAATAACAATCTGAGGGGAAAATGGTGCAGAACAATTTCGTGGATTGATAAGGCATTGGTGACCTGGTGGTAGAGTTTCGGCTTAGGATTGACGGATTACGGGTTTGAGACCCTATACCACCGAAAATCCGCCATTTATATACGCACCAGAGTTTCTATACCTCCTTGCCCACCCTTCGCTATACCACTGCCATTTCCTTCTTATTAAGGACTCAAGCGGAAATATTCGGAATTCTTAATCGCGTATTAAAACTCCGCTGATTCAAGATTATCAATCATTTACAGATTAATAATTTAATTCTAATTGTTTAGTCATTTAAGATGTTAGAATCAAATCATCGCGGCATCTATGATAATTAATATAGAAAGTCCAAGAACACACCATTCTTTAAATGATATGGAGCCACGCAGAAGTGTTAGGAGAAACTCATAAAAAGCTTATCTTTATTCAGAAAGTGTTCTGTATTGAATTTAAACAGTATGTATATTCCTTGTGTGTTCTATCTGATGACAGTTCATCTTTTAGATATTTTATTTAAAACTTCCTGTTCGTTTTTTTACAATCATTTATCCCGTGTAACACAAAAAGTAACACAATCCTTTTTCAGTCTGTTTAGCTTAGAAGTGCATTGCCTTGTCGTCGAAATTTCGTTTCTTTCATTATTTGGTTGATCGAGTTGGCATTCCGAAATCCAATCAAATCGCAATATCAAATCAGGAAATACACTACTACCGCATGTACCCTCTTCTGTCACTTCCCTATTGGCCTACATTGCCTACTGAAAAAAAAGCAATCACATCTCGCTGTGAAAAAAATCGGATATGAGCCTTATGTAATTTTTAGAAAAATGCAATTCAACAGTACAGTAAAAAAAATCAAGCCCTTTTAGCTTATCAGATAGAGAAATAAGTGGTCTGCAGTAAAACAAAAAGCAAAATGGGATCCTAACTTATTCATGAAGCAGTAACACCACTTGCAGAAGGCAAGTACTCCATGTCGCATGGTCGGTTGAACGCAAAATGTGTTTCCATAACTACTAGATAGACTCTGCAGGGTGGGCGAAGGTACAAGAAAACAAATTACGGAATGTGGCTATTAATTTTTCAAATCATGAGGGTTATAGGTTGAAATAGGTCCGTTCAGGTAAAAGCGGCCAATTGAAGCAGTGTAGTGGCAGTGTGCACCAGACCTTGTAAAGAGTATCTGGTACACTTTTTCCAGGGAACTTTCCGACAGGGTGAAGAATTATCTGATGTATGTGTAGGTTAATCAGTCACTTACGCATGGAAATTGTGTTATGTTGTCATGCAAATGCTTGTCCTTTAAAACAGAACTTTTCAAACGTTCTGATTTGCGATCACTTTAGCTGAAGGTGTATTTTGGGCGACTGTGTTTCTCTGCCTCTTCTAAACATGAAAGATAATTTTTTACTGTTTCAGTCAAGAGTCAATGTTAGTTAAACACGGAAATTTTGTTATATTATCATGCAAATGTTTTAAAACAGAACTTTTTCAAACTTTCTGATTTGTGATCTCTTTAGCTGAAGGTCTATTTTGGGCGACTGTGTTTCTCTGCCATTTCTAAACATGAAAGATAATTTTTTACTGTTTCAGTCAAGAGTCAATGTTAGTTAAGCACGGAAATTTTGTTATATTACCATGCAAATGTTTTAAAACAGAACTTTTTCAAATTTTCTGGTTTGTGATCTCTTTAGCTGAAGGTGTATTTTGGGCGACTGTGTTTCTCTGCCAATTCTAAACATGAAAGATAATTTTTTACTGTTTCAGTCAAGAGTCAATGTTAGTTAAGCACGGAAATTTTGTTACAATATCATGCAAATGTTTATAAACAGAACTTTTTTAAACATAACTTTTTTAAAACAGAACTTTTTCAAACATTCTGGCTTGTGATCTCTTTAGCTGATGGTTTATTTTTGGAAGCGAGTGTTTTCTTGACGCTTCTAGATATGAAAGAGACAAAGAGACATTTACCCTATTTTCATTCAATAGTCCATTTTAGGTATATCTTTACATATTTATGTCCATAAATTAATAGATATTTGTATTTTTTTAAAAACACTACTAATAAACTCAATAAAAAATTACAAGCTTAAAGTATTACTCAAATCTTTATTTTGACGAAATATGATTCTTTGAACGCACAATCTATATATTAATACGTGAAGAAAAAACTTTGTACCCCTTTTTAAACACATTGCGCGCACGGAGGAGTGTGAGATTTGACATAGTTAAAGTTCATGAGGAGAAGGAGTGCAGAAAGATAAAATTTATGTATAATATGTGTTAAAAATACATTAAATTAAATAAAATAAAACATTCATTGTTTACGTTCATACAATGTAAAAAATTAGCGGAGTAAATGCGGAGTGGGTGATTTGTAATTGATTTAATCCCCCCGCAGTGAAATCCACTCCAAGAGGGAGTTTATTTAGATTATTTATAAAAAAAACTCCTCGGAATGAAATACAAAATGCGGATGATTTAAATCTGTCAATGTCAAACACTTATTAGTCTGTGGTCAAACAGTCGCACAGAGTAGAGATTGTCTCTAAGGGATTTATATATAGTATGCATTACTAATACATTAAATTAAATAAAATAAAATATTCATTGTTTACGTTCATACTAAATGTCAAACACATAAAAGTCTGTGGTCAACAGTCGGACAACATTTATTTTTTTAAACACCCGGTTTTTTTGTTTCAATAAAAAATAACCTCAATAACGTTCAAACTTAATTTGATGAATTACGGTCGAATTTCGACCGCTGGGCGAACTCTAGTATTATTAATTATGCAAGTATAAATACTAAAAAATGAAATGCAAAGTTTTATTTTTGTAGTATAGTGGTCCCTCAGTAATCCGTCAGATATCAGACCAGAAGACTGCCAGATTAACGAGAGGGCCGGGTTAGTCGAGGTTCATTTAAAAAAAAACGCATTTTGATAGCAAGAACCTATGTTTATCACACAAAATATACAAAATTATATATAATAAATATTACAAAATCTGAGTAGCAGCCTATTGTTTACGCCGTCCCAAGGTCTCTGACGTCAACACTCAGTGGCTTGTTTTTCACGCTCTCGACTCGCCCTTCTGCCGGAGTCCTGGAGGGGCCGGATTGGCGAAAAGCCGGATAATACAGAGACCACTGTATGTACTAGAGATCTCTCAGTTGTCAAGTTAAGTCCGTTTATAAGGGTGAAATTTGAGCTAACCTGCAGATTTCCAACCAAGGCCGGTTTAGCCATCAGGTGATTCTAGGTGATCACTTAGGGTCGCCAAAACTATGGGGCGCTTGTCCATCAGATGAAACTGCGGTTCTTTTTTTGGGTCTTTCGATCTTCAGTCATGAAAGAAATCGAAAAATTTCTAATTCGCTTATTTACCGATCGAGTTTTGCTTTTTCTTCGCGGTTGAATAAGACTGTACTTGTTAATTTTTTTCTCCTCTTATGTACAATTTAAATGCTATTTTGGTAATTTTAAAAATAAACAATCTTCGTGTTTTATATTTGTCTTTTTCTGCGAACATTGACAAGGAATAAATGAATTTTCTTTGCCCAAAAGGCGTCAGTTTCTCTGTTCACAGACCCTACTTTGAGTCATATCAACTAGAAATGTTTGACACTCGACATCAGATTTAGAATAACAAAGGATTTTAATAGTAGTTTGGCCCTTAGATACATATTGAATTTAGGTCCACATCCATCGACGAGAAGACAGACTTTTTCTATATTCATACTCGATTTTCTTCACTAATTAAAAAAATTCGCAAAAAGGGCCAATTTACGAAGCGTTTATGATATGCGCGTTGCCATTCACGTTGTAAAAAGTATTATATACATTTTTATTTATTGCACAAATTTACCTGCGTGTTGCCACCCATGTCCAAGGAAAGTCTCTTAAACAGCTTCAGTTATTGCACTCATTTACATGTGCGTTGGTTCTCCATCCACTAAAAATATCAAAATGCATTTCTGTGCACATTATCGCGAATATAATCAAAAATAAATGACTATAAATTATCGTAATCAGAGATAAATAGCGTGATAACCAAATTGATATCACTCAATATATAATTTTTTGAATTTTAAGATGGAGTAACGATGGTTGTATTTATCGCCGGTAAAACATATAAATGATAAAATCAAATAAAAACAGTTAGGAACTGTCAGTGGAAGAGAAAATTTGATGCTTTTAGCTGATTTTTATTGATGCCATCCAAGAACCTTTGAATGTTTAATATGAATACGTTTGAATGTGTTTTAACCCTTAAAGGCCCAGAGTTGTCTTTAATCAACATACCTAATTTTGTCTTCTAAAATCTTGAGAATAAGACTAAATCTCTAATGCCTGTTGTTGCCATTATGGTACATAGTAAATCAATTTACAACATATAGATGATACCCGGAGTGATGATAAAAAAATAAAAATAAATTGATGTTTTTCACTTGACGCTGCATCTTTTTTGCTTTGTTTGTACGCTCGGATATACCATATTTTATTCTACAATGTTGAAGGAAATTCCTTATCCGTATTATTATTTATTAAAATTCATCTGTGTTCGACATTATTGAATTTTATCAAGGAAATTTTCTTCTGAAATAAAACTCAGTGTTGTCAGTTAGCAACAAAATATTTTTTAACCGTAAACCATACTTAAAACAAAATATGATTTTTAAAAGTATTTTTCCCATGTTTTATTCAAGAAATGAAAGTTAAAAACATTTTAAAATCAATTTTAAAAAAATCGAGCTTTTAAGAGTTAATACAAACGCACAATAATTTTTTTTTATCATTATGAGTGATAATTTTGTGTAGGAATATTCAAGAGAACAGAGCCAATTTTTTACGAAATAAATCCATATATCTTCGAAATGTTTTTCTCTTTACGTATAAATAGCACATTGTTTATTTGTGTCTGCGTTAATGCTAATAACTGCTGAGCTATCTACATTACTAGAACACTAAAAAAATCTAAGTAATTTGCAGTTCGAAGAGGATGTTCTAAACTAGCTTAATACTTTTAAAAAGCATTTTTGAGACGAAATTTTATTAAGTAAGTAATACTGCTGAGATACATGCTGTAAAGGAATCTAAAAAGTGTTATTTCATCAATCGAAATACCTTCTCAAAGACTAAGGAAAAAAAACATGGATATTCAACAAAATCCAGAGGCCGAATTCTCTTTGTGTCCAGTTCATTCATTTTTCTAAGAAAAGGTTATTTTTAGCTATTGAATGTTTTTTATCCAACCCCACTATAAAAGTTTTGTGTTATTTCACGAGTAAAAAAGGGTTATTAAATCGGCAGTAATATTGTTTAAAGTACTAGGGAGTTAAGCGACCAGTTTATACTAAAATCACCCCAAGAGACTTAGGAGCCTTTCTCTAACAGTTCTGTTCAGATCGAGACCCCCAGCTGCCATAACGGTCACGAGAAATAATTCCGCTTTGAGATCCAAGTCTCGAATTTAATCTCCAAACATCACCGTCAGATGATGGACCCATGCAACTACACACCAGATAGGCCATTTATCGATCTATATGCTCTTCATCTCCACCCTCCCTCCAACTCATGCATTGGCGTTCGTAGAAGGGGTTACATCTCCCAGTACGGCATATAGTATGTGTGTATTATAGATGCGTACTGCTAGCCCCGCCCTCGCCCATAGACTATATGCCGGAGCCCAGTGCATACCTAATCACAGAAACCCGGTCAACTGGGTATAGTAATTTAAATGCATGATTCACGACTGAAACACTGACCGGCGGTCAGCATTTCAGAGGAATCGAATGCAGACTCGACAGTTTCCTATATGCCTGCTTCTAAACTATTCGGAAGCCTATCGTGAGAGTTCTCTGACTCGGGAGATGTATAATTCGAAGTGAATGATCCCTTAGTTTGTCCTAGTAGAGCTCGTTTCAGTTATTTCCGAAAAACGAATACGAAAAATAAGAGTTGCATAATTAAAAAAAGAGTTTAATCAAATGAATTTAACCTGTTATTTCTCCTGTCAGTAATTAAAATATAAAAGGTGTTCGTTTTTATGATGATTTATCACATTATTATGTTTTGAGAATGATTTGTTAAATTAACTTTCTGGTTGGAAGCTGCTCGAGGGGTATTTTCACACGGACTTCGTAATTTTGATCCGTTATCAGATGGCCTGAGGCAGCACACCACACGCGAAACTTCCACGCCATGCGACCCTTGACCTACGACGGCAGACTGAACCTGCACAAGGGCAATATCTATATACTAGAAAATCGCCCGTCATGGTAGGACGGGTGCAAATTGCCTCTTCATTCGAGAGATTTCCCGTCAAATTTGTCGTATTTAAATAGATATATATGCGAGAGAAATGTTTAACATTGGTTGAAAACAAATAAAATAAACATATGTTTTATGACAGGAAATAATTTTTTATTTACATATCTCTTTATTCAAAAAACCTCTTGGTAAACAACATTCCGTGTGAAGTATTTTTCGTTGTTTAACAATTTTATTGGAATTCAATAACCATGAAATTCACAGCTTGTCAAACGTAAGTCAAGAGTTAAAATTTCAAAGGAATTCTTCTTCGAAATTCTAATAAAAACAAAGCACTTCTCTGCTTGTCAAACGTTGCCAAAAAATATTATCAAATTATATCATCACGATTGCAATAAATAATCAGATGCACGTGGCGTCCAAATATTATGGAACTTGGGAACTATAGATAATTTTATCTCAATCGATAGCAAATTTAATTTTACTATTTTAGAGCTATTAGAAAGACAATTACTCTTTTAAATTTAAAATTACTGAAAGTTAGGTTCTCTCACAATGAAATAACACTGTTTAACGTCTCGCAGTGCTATGGCGCGAGTTTTATTGTTGGTGACGTCAGAGCATTACCGAGAGACAGATCTGGGCTATTATATCAGTAATTGCAAATTACTTATGGAATCTGGTCTCAAACTCGCCTATTCCGAAGCTTTACCACCAGGTCATCACGGCTTTCATGCTTTTAGAAATTTTCGCTTTTTCTCTTCAAGTCTTTCTTGTCAAAAACAAAAATAACTGACAAAAATTTCATTTTTTTTCTCACACTTTTTTTAGCTTATTCTACTTCTAACCAATTCCAGAAATGTTTTTCTGAACAAAACTTCAGAAGAAACATTTATAATTGATAAAAATAAATGCTATGGGTGAGCGAGACTATTTTCCCCTCGATTTTCTCGTAATATGGCGCGTTTTGGGTTTATCACGAAGGAGCCACTCCATCCAGCTTGAGCATGCGGAAAAAACATGAATGAACCGGCCGCCAAGACAATAAATTTGGACTTTGTGGTCCTCGCATTATAGACTCCATTATGGGTAGCACATGCGACGACCCCTCAGACAGAAGTACGACCCTTCATCGGTAGGAGGTAACGCGACCCCACACCATTATTTTATTCCACCGGGAAGCGAGATTCTGCTTACTTATATGGCAGTTTCTCATCCCCATATTTGAGAGTCCCCATAAGTGGGAATATCGCGTTTTGGTTTCAGCTTCTGCTTATAGTGTAAAGAACCGAGTATGCATTTTGAATTTCTTCTCTCCGACCAATTGCGTCCAAAATTTGATAACAATATACTATTTTGATGCAAAGTCCACATGCTAAATTTCATTCACCTAGCTCGTTCCATTTTCAGATGAAATGGTTGGGCAAACCGAAAGGCAGTCGACCCTTTGACGGATTTGGTTCAAATTTTAATATAAATCTACAATTTTAGTGGTAAAACCACTTCAAATTTCATCCATCTAGATCTTTGCGTTGTTGACAGATATACAGACTTTCAACAGACGGATTTCGCCCAAAATTTGGGGAAAATATAGGGGAAGGTGCTGTACCTCGGCCACTTTATTTTTAATTGAAAAAGAAAGTGGCCAAATCAAGTCTAAAACGAAAATTTTGGGTGCGTTAGAAACATCAGGAAATCAGCTTTCTAAATCCCTTTAGTATTTCCTCTAACTTATCGTGTAGAAATGTAAAATTTTGAAAAACAAAATCTTTCACTTTTGGCCAAGGTACAATACTACGTTGTACCTTGGCCACCCTATGGTGTTCCTTGGCCTGTCACGTGACATTATTACTCGTGAATTTGGTACAAAACTAAACAATAGAAAATTAAAAAATATTAAAAACAATAGAAAAATAAAAATTAAAAAAAACATTAAAAAAGAAAAAAAACTAGAAAAAAATATGAAACAGAAGAAGTAAGTTCTTCTTAATTTATTTAAGAATTACTTCTTCTGTTTCATATTTTTTTTAGTTTTTTTTTCTTTTTTAATGTTTTTAATTTTTTAAATTTCTATTGTTCTTAACATTTTTTAATTTTCTATTGTTTTTAACATTTTTTAATTTTCTATTGTTTGTTTTTGTATTTATTAGAATATACTGCATATGCGCCATTCTGTATAATATAAAGGGTTTAATTAATTTTTAATTAATTCAAGAAAATTTTTTTTAATAATCTGTTAAATTTTATTAATTGTAACTGGTACAAAACTAAACTTTTCAAAATTATTGCACGATATTTAGTTGGATATGATCGATGAACTTCTCACAACTGAAAAAGGATGCTGTTTTTCTTAAAAATATGTAGTTAACTAGTTAGAAACTTTTATTTGATCAAAAGCAAGTTATGTATTAATGACTTTAAAATTACTCGGTCTGGGGAAAAAACTACTAGTCTTAAAAAAAGAAAGTCATAAAAGAAAAATCACAGTGAAACTACTAGCCGCCTTCGACGACCACCTTGCCAAGAATACTTATCTGTTTTATTCAGCTGAATCCGTGATGCATAATTTTGTATTCATGGTTCCCTTAAAATTTTTTTTTACCTAACGATTTACTTAATATCTAAGAGCTTAATATTTACAGCTTTCTAAAAAAATTGATGCATAAAAAATAAAGTAAAATCATAAAGCAGAATCTTCATTCCTTATCTTTCAACAATAGAAGAGAAACACACAATTCAATATTTATAAAAGCAATGAAGACGGTTTGAGTTGATTCCAACAAACAAAAGCATTGTTGTAAATAATGCATAACAATATTTTTTTTTAAATTACTAAAATTAGAAAAAAAATCTGACGCTTATTTCACTGATATCATTTAAAAGATAATTTTTCAATTTTGAGGAGTTGTAGGAATTTATTTTGTGCTATAATATTTTTGAAAGTTCTCGCCAACAAACGCAAAAAGTTTGCTAACTTTTTGATCAAATGAAATTCTAATTAAGTTTTCGAAACAATCTCTCCACGGTGCACATTCACAACATCCAAGATATATTTGTGCCTGCACACACGCATTCTCCTTTATTATTAGTAGAGTTAATAGAGCAACAAAACAAATTCTTTATATAAATTTTTTTTAAAAATTCTCCAAACTAGAAAAAAAACTAAACTAATATATGTTATAGTTATAAAATGAAACTGGAAATTTATATTAGTCTCGGCGATAAATTAACAGTGCAGGCAAAATCACGACAATATCTACGACTTACATATTGAAAACATATTCAAAATCTGGTAATGCAAATGCATTTTCTTTCTGTGTTATGAATTCCACTACGACTTTTTCATATGACAGGCCCTTAACCATCCCAAATAATGATATGCATGCTGATTTAAGACAAAAATTGATCTAAAACCCACTTTTTGATGTTCATACAACACTGCTCTATGCTGTTTATAGGTGGCCAAGGCACAATACGATGCACTTGGCCGAGGTACATCACCTCCTCTCATATTATTTAATTTACTCTCAGGCAATTATTTATTGTTTTAATAATAAAAAATCCTTTCAATGTGAGTGTCAGTTATGGAACTAAAAGAGGAGCAGGTGAAAAATAAAAAATATTTTTCTGGAAAACAGGAGGAAAATTTAACTCCTCCAGAAGCTTGCGCCGGCATCCGAAAAATTGTTTCTTCACTTCAGTTGAAAACTTTCAACTCGAGGTGGCCACGTGCAAGGTGACAGTGTTGCCACTCTAAATTAAACAATTTGGGCGAGGAAATAAATTTCTCTACTCTCTCGTTTTGATATATCGACAATTGGCCGAGGTACAACCCTGGCCAAGGTACAGCACCTTCCCCTACATTTTTGTTGTAAAGACCGTATGTCAGATTTCATTGGCCTAGCTCGTTGCGGTTTTAGTTATCGTGTTTCTAAACAGACAGATCTAATTCCAAAAATGGCTTTTTCGGATTCGGGAAAGTATGAAACGTGGAGATTCATCAAACTCTCGTGATCGACTTTTTTTGACGATTACAATCCTTTCTCTTTGTATACTTCATGTGCGAGAAAGTAAAATGCCTAGTAGGTAATATTAACAAAAAATGAAATGCCCTCAAAACACATCTGTTAAAGCTTAGTTATATTAAGTCCCGTTTCTGAAGCAACTCGAGGACTGTTTTGGGACGGATCTCGTAATTTTTAACCGCGATCAGATGACGAGGACGACCTCAGCTAGTACCTCCCTCTCCAAAGTTCCGCACTGCAAGAGAGGGAGGACGTTTGGTCCACGTCAGATTTAACGTGCGCCAGGCCCACATACATGGCGGATCTTTGATGGAATCGGGTTTCGAACATGGGACCCTCCGGCTCCGAAGCTGAGGCCTTGAAACTAGGCCGACGCGGCACCTCACACATCTTTTCTTTTAACAGATGAACGTTGCCCCCTCACCTGTAATTTTTCATTTTTTCCATAAAGCAAACTCTCTACAGGAAAAATATCTTTCAACTGACCATGAAAAAATTAATTAAAAAAAACGGGAAAAGATATTTTAACCATTCTCGTTTTAAATCCGACAGAACCGTTGCAGTTATAAGATGAAAAAAAATTGAAAATAATAGTATTATTAGAACGTCGGATACAGCAAATTTAAAAACAAAAATAAAATTTCGATGGTAAAACTGACTATTTTTTAAAAATTTCTCAAAATTCAGTAAATTATGTTTGAAGCTCCAAACAAACTTCATTAGAACGAAAATTATTTGTTCTATCTGATGGTGTATTGATTGTTTTTCAACGATCGTTAGAAAAGATACTACAGCCGTAAACGCGCCAAAAATAACCCAAAACAACACAAAACATTAAATAAAAAATTGTCTAGATTGAATTTTAAAATTCCGGCTACGAGGTACATTGAGTCACCTTTACGACTACTGTGATGCCAAATTTCAGGGCTGTCAGTGCGATAGATTCGTCTGGACATCTCGCGCGCACACACACGCACAAACATTGCCTTTTATAAGTATGGATATATTTCACGCACGCTTTCGGGCTTAATGTACGAGTTTCAGGCAAAATTCTGTGTGAGAGAGAATATCAGCCAAAATCGCCTGTGTTTTTTAAAATGGTGTCAAATATTGAGGAGGACGCTTATTCACACCACACTAGCAGAAAGACATTTCATCCCAGCGAATTTAACATGCACTAGGCAGGCGAACACGGGGTTCTTTGGTGGAAACGGGTACGAATCCACAACTCTATGATTCCGAGGCCGAGATTCTGTTAACAAACCATCGCTGCCCGTCAAAAAAATCCCCTAAGAAAAAGGGGTGTTCGTCAATTTGCAATCTAATTTTTGAATTTCTGAGAATGATTTTGCTATCTTCTAAAATATGGCTAGTGTATTATAAATGAATTGTAGATCTAAACCAGCGGGAGTGGTCTCCCCTAAACTTTCTCGTATACTTTCTAAGTGGAGATTCGTCAAAATCTCGAGTTCGAATTTTTTTGACGATTACAATACTTTCTCTTTGTATACTTCGTATACGAGAAAGTAAAACAATAAAAACAAACAAACCTGAAATCAAATATCTGTTGCCACGTTTCAAAAAAATATTACTTTGAAGCAGGCGCGATAAAATAGGCAATGCAATGAATACTACTGCTTTGGAATTGAATTCCCAAGAAAACAATTTATACTACCACAACCGTAACAATTGCAAAAGCGCGTGAATAACAGATTTGCTGAAATAATGGGATCGGTTTGATTTACAACAATAAAAATTTTTTTAACAATTGATGCTTGAAAACATTATTTATTGTTGCAAATAAAATTTACAACAATAACAGATTGCTACCAATACGCATGCGCATGAGAATCGGATTAAAAGAAATTGTATATGCAGTTTGAACGCCTCTTTTTGACGGATTTGGTCCAAACTTTTATACGGACCTACATTCATAACGATAAAACTGTGTACCAAATTTTATCCATTTAGCTATTCAAGTTTTTGAGTTATAGCGTTCACATGACCGCGGACATACAAATAGACAGACTTCCCGTTGACGGATTTTGTCCAAAATTTGACAGAAACCTACAAATTATGTTCAAAGACCACATACCAAATTTCATCTCCGTAGCTCTAATAGTTTTCGAGCTATCGTGTTCACAGACAGACACACACACAGACAGACACACACACAGACAGACATACAGACATAATTCCAAAATTGTGTTTTTCGGACTCAGGGAGGTCTAAAACGTGGAGATCCGTCAAAATCTCGAGTTCGAATTGTTTGAGGATTACAATACTTTCTCTTTGTATACTTCGTATACGAGAAAGTAAAAATGAAAGGATAGATCAGGCATACAGAAACAAGTCATTTTCGAAATAGATTATGGAGTCGGAAAGGAAAAGGGGATTTGTTACAGGGGGCTCTTAGTGAGTGAATTAAGCAAAGGAAAAGGATACACCAACTGAAATGTACAACATAGATTGAATGGAATAAAAATTTACAATAGCACAACAACCAGTTGCATGAATAACAAGATTACAAGTCGCATGCGGCATGACAGATACGATAACGGATACGTAGGACGAAGTATCAACAACAAAACTTTAAAATACTTAAGGAGTGTTGGGTTGTTGTGCTCTTGTAAATCTGTATTCAATTCAATCTGTGTTATACATTTAATCTGGTGTATCCTTTTCTTTTACTTAATTCACTCATAAAGAGGCCCCTGTAACATTTCCGACTCCATAATATATTCCGAAAATGACTTGTTTCATTATGCCTGATCTATCCTTTCATTTTTGCCAAATATTTTGAAACACCCTGAATAAATCCTATGCAAATAAACTGACTCACGATCAGGGTTGCGGTGATTTAAATCAGTTGATTAAAATCACTGATTTAAATCGCGATTTAAATCAACTGATTTTTTTAAAAAAAATCATTGATTTAAATCACTTTATTTTAAATATCAAGTTAATCTGCTTTAATGAGATAAAATTGTTCATGTATCTTTAAATAGTGATTTTAAAGTATTTTTAAATGTATATTTAAAGAAAGAATATATAGAACATAGAAAAATATTTTATTGAATTGATGCAACTAGAGTACTTTCCATATCTTTATTTTTGAGAACACAAGCAAATTAGATTCTAACCCTTTGCGGCACAACGCAATAATTTTTTTGAAAATATGATGAGAAAACATCTTGAATGGCTTTAGTTTATTGTCTAGACATATAATCTACAAAAAATTTTTTTAAAAAACTTACTTCATTCCGAAGGAAGGGGTCGTCCCCCTTTCGGGTCACCCCCTTAGATACAGCCACCTTGATACACTCAAAAATTATTGTTGAATCTTACAGAAAATTATAAGTTAAAACTTTAAGAATATTGGAGCAAAATTTTCGAGTTACTTTGCTAAAATTGTTAAACGTCTAGAACTGAAAAATTTCTTATCTCCGAGTCAAAGAATTTTCCCAAACTTTATCTCTAATAATTCCTATTCGAAACAAAATTTCATAAGACTATATATATACATTCTAAAGGGTACTATTAACCTATCTAAACCTATTATTTTCCATTTATAGTTAGAATTTAACGGTTGAGAAGCGAGTGAGAATGGTGTGCCATTAGTGGCACACTTCACCTAAAAGGGTTAAAATAATCTCTAATGAGCAACTTCTAAATAAATGCACAGAAATTATGAGATACTCCTTTTTTATAAAATAAAATAAATATTATTGAGAAAGGATCTGTGTTCACAAAGAAGAAAAAACATAGTAAAATGCAGTGAGTTTCATTTTAATACTGGGAAAACTAAATAGTGTTAGGGACAACAAAGTTTTATATTACAATAATGTTCAAATGTAAGATAATTAAGTAATGCATATAAATGTTCCAATAGAAATACAAACATCTACATAGTGCAATTTAAACTATGATCTATACTTATAAAAGGCAATGTTTGTGAGCATGTGCGCAATGTCCAGACGAATCTATCACACTTACAGTCATGAAATTTGGCACACAAGTAGTCCTGATGGTGACTCAATGCGCCTCGAAGCCTGAATTTAAAAATTTTATCTAGAAAATTTTTTATTTAATGTTTTGGGTGAAACAGATTAGGATTAGAGAAAGCTTCAAAACTTGTGTTTGTAATGAAACAAATGAACAACCGAGTGTAAAATTCTCCAATATTCTAACATACAATAATATATCTATAGTCAAGAAATGACAATTTTTAATTATCTTTTTCCTTAATAAAATTGTCTTATATTTCAAAAGTATATTATTTTTATATTTTAGTTCACAAATATTTTTTGAATAGTTGTTACATTTTTAAATTAAATTTTTTAATTTGTTTTTTTAAAAGAAAGTACAGCTTAATGACTGGTATGTTGTTATATATATATAATTCTATGACTGTAGGGCTCATTGTCTAATATACAAATGTTAAATATATATATATGTAGTTTTAAAAAAATCATTAAAATAAAAAAAATCTTGATTTAAATAAAAAAAATCCGATTTAAATCAAATAAATCGATTTTTTTGAAAAAAATAAAAAAAATCGACAACCCTGCTCACGATAGACCGCCTTGACATTCCTGTTAAATGGCCACATTCAAAATGAAGGAAAACTAATTCATGCCAGTTTAAGCAAATTGCGCTTCCTTTTTCAGGTTATTCAAATACAACTTTTGACATATTGCACATAAGTTAACAGCATTTTTTGTTCTATATTTTTGGTAAAATTAACTTTAAATCGATACATAATTTTCAGTCATAATTTGACATCCAATTTGTGAATCGATACCGGAGGGAAGGAGTACCAATCTCATCTATGTAGTCCGTTATGATCGCTTATTTTATTAAATTGCCATTGAAACAATTACAGTGGCGTAAAAAAACTTAATACAAATCAATAAAAATCTGGTAAATCAAAGGGACATACGGTTCACAATAACATACAGTTTCTCTCATGGAATAAAACCTTCTTAGATCCTTTTCATGGGTTCGAATCTAAAACTTACAGACACTCGGACTTTTACATAAATTACTTTAAACTGTATGGACGAGTTTTCTGGTTTGTTTACTTACATTAAAAACCTTGATTTTATCTGCTTACATGTTGGACTTCAGCTTTGAAGATTCCACTGACTTAGCATTACGCCGGAATTACGTAGCACAGGCACCTAAATGTAAACAAACAAAGCAGAAAACTCGTCCACACTTTATTACTGGAAGTTGATGAGAAATATGGGAAAATAATTTATTCACAGGCCTGTATATAAACACAGAAAATCAAAAATGGCCGAATCAACTGGAGAATTTATGAAGCAAAACATATAACTTGAAATATGATAATAAGTGCATTCTAAACACACAAATATCCCTAGGTAACCCATAGAAACAAGATTTCTTACTTATATGAGTTTATATATGTTCCTTCGTACGGATCTTCCAAATATCTGAAAGATTCTGATATTTTCGAATGCAAAGACAAATTACTGAATGTCGCCAAATTAATTTTTTGTGAAGGTGCTATTTTTGACCGACACTTTTCACTTATCGTTCTTTTTCTTTTCTTTCTCGTACTCGAAGTAAACAAAGAAAAAGTACCGTAATTGTCAAAAAATTCCACCTCCGGAAGTTAAACGAATTTCCAAATTTCAAACCTTCCTGAGCCGAAAAAAAAACACTTTTGGAATTATGTGTGTATATCTGTTTGTTTTTCCATGTGAATAAGAACACGGTAACTCAAAAATACAGCGAGCTTTATGAGTGAAATTTAGCATGCAATCATTACACCAAAATTGTGCATTTGTATCATATTTAGGCCTAATCCATCAACGCGAAGGCTCTCTATCTGTCTGTGGCCGCGGTGGACTAGTGGTAAGGTTTCAACTTTAGGACCGAATGGTTCCAGGTTCGAAACCTGATTCCACTGAAGATCCATTGTGTATTGGGCCAGTTGCACGCTAAATCATACGTAAAGGGAGGAGGGCTAACGTCCTCCCGTCGGTGTGGTGCGGAGGTTTAGAGAGGGGGTGTCAGCTCAGGTGTCGTCCTCGTCATCCGACCGTGGTTCAAAATTACGAGGTCCGTCCCAAAATAGCCCTCGTGTTGCTTCAAAACAGGACATTAATATAACTTAACAAATAACTAATTAACTCTATCTGTCTGTCTTTCCGTGTGCGTTGGAATATTCAGAAACGCAACAAAATAAATAGATGAAATTTGACATGTGGTCTTTACATTAAAATTATACATCTGTGTCGAATTTTGAAAAAATGCATCAAGGAGAAGAGGTTGTTTTGTATACTTTTATAAGATGTTTTTTTATATCATTCGAAAACATCTGACTGCAAATTTCAAAGGCAAAATTATTTATGACTACAGTTCTGTGCATCAAAAATTTCTTGAGTCCAAATTTGTTGATTTTGCTATCTTTATCATTTGCAATCACGATAACCTCTTCGGTTGTGCAACGTTTCGTGGTTGCACCTCGAAAAGAGCAAACAAAAAACCACTCTCAAAAAATAAATTGCTTATTGCGATGTATTGCAATCTGGAACATCTATTGACTCTTCTGTAAAATGTTAAAACTGTTACTTAAGATAGAGTACCTTTGACTCGCAGAATTTAGAAGTGACGTTGTTTTGTTGAGAAAGTCGAGGGAGAAACTCCCAGTTTTTAATCACTGGAAAGCTAGTTTTCGTCGGAAAATTTTTTTCATCAAAGATGTACATTACCTGGACAGCGACTTTACAGTGGAGAGGTTAAAATTTAAGTTTAAAGTAAATTAGTTATTTAATGCAGATGCAGCATTTCAAGCAACTCAAACATTTACAAAAAAATTCTTAAAATTAAAACTTATATTGGTTATTTGTTATGATTTTTCCACAACAATAAATGCATAATAATTTTTTTATATAAAACTGAACGCTTATCTTAAGCCTTTTAAAAGTTACTGCAGCAATATTTTAGTTCAAAAGTTCATCATTTTGTAGAGCAAAAGCAATCTTGAAGTCTTCTGTGAGAAAAATCAACAAGGAAAGGTCAATTTTCTTCAAATTTGCCGTCTAATAGTTGCCGTAACTTAAAAAATGTAACAAGTGTGTTGATACAGCCAAGAAAAAAGACGAAAGCGATGAAGAATTGTTAAACATAACTGGAAAATCACAAGTAAAACTGTACACAAAGCCACGGAAAACAAAGAATGGTTTCTTTTGTAATAAGAAATGCGAGATCTTGTCCAAGGTATTGGCTATTCGGTAAGACTATGAAGTCAGGGCCATCTGAACAAATTTAAATGTCCTTGGTTGGAGTAGCTCCAACGAAAACGTAACTAGGAATTTGAGCGCCTATGGCCAAACGAAAATACCTACCTAGTAAAATAATTGGGCAACAAAAAACAAAAAAAACCTATTCTCTGATTAACACTTTATAATTCTTTTCAAAACTGGATTTTTCGAGCCGGCTTCCGTAATACAGGTAACTTCTATTACCCTCTTAATTTAGAATTTTCTAATTGTCTCCATATGAATATTTTTTTAAATAATATACATGTGTATGTATCATTACAAGATCGATAGCTATGTAGTTACAAGCTCTGATCGCATTTTTTGTTTTTGGCATACTTAAATTTATATATAATTCAATAAATTTTCGGTTCAAAATTAAAATAAAATCATATAGAAAATTTTTAGACGCCTTTGGAGCAATGGCGCCCCTGGACTACAACCCAATTAGCCCATTGGATAAGACGGCCCTGCATAAAGATCGTCCCCCTCCCATCATAAGATCGCACATTAATCCCTCAGCAGAGACTATCCGTCAATGGGTGGGTGGTAGGTGCCATCCATCATCGGAAGTATCCTTTAACAGGGTCCCTCTCAGTGTGCTAAAGGTTGATCAGGAGCCCAGAGTAATGCATCGCTGACTTCCCATTCTCATACTTGAAGTGCCCCACATTCGGGGCGACTCGAGTGATTATTCATTGATTGGGTTAGACGTTATGATCAATCTTCCTTAAAATGGTAAATAATTTGAACACGTATCTGAAAATACAAGCAAAAATCCCCCTTTGGAAGTGAGGAAATTACGTAAGGGCAAAACCGATGAAATTAACCATCGAAGGAGCGCAGAAAGTAAATATACAGTGAGTCCCAAAATTGAGTATACACTTTGAACGTTTGAAGTATTTCATGAATAAAGGGTTAAAATTTACTGTCGATATTCTTGTCCGTTATACGAGGATGGATAAAAAAAGATTACAAGGGTAATAAAAAATTATTCATTTAACATTGGACAGAAAATACAAAAGGAAATTCAGAGGCATACTTGCTGATCACTTTTCCATACAATCACCAAATCTATTTAGGCATTGATCTGACGGCAGGACCAACTTGTTTAACCCGGCTTCGTAGAAATCACGTCCTTGCCCATTGAGCCAGTTCTCGGCAGCTGTTAGACGCCTAATCTTGTTCCAGATAAGTGTTTGGAACCTAGATTAGGTGTCAAATCTGGGCTGTATGGGGGTGACTCCAAACTTCCCACCTGAACTTTTGCAGAAATTCTTGAGTTTTGCGAGCAGTATGGGTATTTTCATGCAGGAGGATGACACTATCACTCAACATGCCAGGGTATTTGCGTGGGATGGCTTCAGATGGCCCAGTGACTACTCCCTTTACCGAAATTCACTGATACTTATCTGGAACAATAAGTGTTCCTTCCATTTCAGTGAGGTTCTCTTCAGACAAATTTGTGAAAACAGCTGCCAAGAGCTGGCTCATTGGGCAAGGACGTGATTTCTACAAAGCCGGGTTAAACAAGTTGGTCCTGCGTTCAGATAAATTTCTAAATAGATTTGGTGATTATGTGGAAAAGTGATCGGTAAGTATGCCTCTGAATTCCCTTTTGTATTTTCTGTCCAATTTTAATGAATAATTTTTTATTAACCTTCTAAACTTTTTTGGATCCATCCTCGTATGAAAAGATGACTTTGATTCTTTTAATTTCGAAAAATAAACAAATATGATCCTGTGTTGAAAAGCGATGGCACGAAATAGAGTTTGCAATTAATGAATTAATCAGTTTATCACCAGATTTTTTACTGAAAATTTTCTTTAAAGCATTTGAGAGTTGCACTTGAGTATATAAGCATAATAATAGTCTTAGTAATGTAACTATTTGTAACCCTTTAAAAGTCTTGAAACAAGCTCTAGATGGGAAACGGAAATGGTCGTTGTTTAGTTACCAGATGGTTGAGATATGACAAATCTGTCCGAGAAATTGCTGCAATGATAGGAAAAAGCTATCTTTGTGTCCAAAAAGTACTACAAAAGTATTGGAAAACTGGATTTGTGCCCAATAATCCTAAACGAGGGCGTCAGGAAATTTTGAAAGCTACTGCAAAGAGAAAGATAATACGCCCAGTAAAGAAAAATCCAAAGTTAAGTACACTAAACTTGTATAATCGATATCCTCAAAAATTGGAAGAAGAGTCTTGGCTGAAATTGTTAGACGTATTCTTCATAATGCAGGATTCCATGGTTGTACTCCGGTACCCAAACTGCACATTAATTATATCAATTTAAACAGAGGACATTTCGTTTCTCAAAATGCACATTTCAAAGTCATTCTGGAACACTTTTCTTTTCTCTAATGAAAATAAATTTAATCTGTATGCGAACGATGAATGATATAAATAGTGGATGGAATTTGCGAAGTAACTATATTTTAAAAACATAATAAAAATGGTTCAGTATGGGCTTGGACCGGTCATAGTTTTGGGTTGTATAGCAGCAAGAGGAGTAGGAGAACTTGTGTTCGGTGATAGACTGGTATATCTTGACATTTTAGAAAGTAACTTGCAAAAAATGTTGTGAAACTAGAACTTGGGTTTAACTTCGTCTTCTTCGCAAGGCCCGAAACATATGGCGAAAATTTTCAATTTACATTTGGTGTAACACTAAAAGCAGCTGCTACACATTTCATCCCAATCTCCAGCCCCAAAAGTCATAGAAAATGTATGGTATGAAAAGATTGTATAAAAAATATTTTTTGTGCAATAATTTGCTCTAAAGTTACCGCGGAAAAACGTCAAAACTTCGGTTAATTTCTAATTAACTGAATATTTTATTAATTTTTACACTTCTAAAAGTCGACAATATTCTTTCTTTTGTCTTAAATAATAATTGTCCGAAGATTGGTTGAAATAGGCCTAGTGGTTTAGGAGGAGATATGGATGAAGACCCACGAACACACAATGGCTTTTACTCATATTCAGATTAAAAAATAGAAAATGGAATCAGTATATGCTCACATGAAACACGTGAAATGCGCCGCACGAATTGAATGTGGAATACATTTTACATATTAAATGAAGAGAAAAGGAAGTGACTGTGAAATCAGGAACTGACTGCGAAATTATCAGATGACACAGCATAAGCCGGCGTGCATTTAGATTTCGGATGATATGCACATTTGCTGTCATGTTGATGTGACGTCATTAACTCCAATGTTGATATTTCTGAAACATATCCAGAAAACAGGATCTACCCTTGCCCTGCCGAAGCGTCCGGTAACCTGAAAGACAGCTCCTACAATAACTCGAGTAATGAGGCCAGAGTCCTAGTAACCATCACCGGCCACAACCCGCCACCTCCCGTTGGAGGTATGTACTATCACTGGAGGGAGGATCCAACCCCCCATTACTATACCCACCAGGGAAGCGAGAACCCGCTTACTTATCCGGCGGCTTCTCATCTGTGTACTCGTGCCTTACGCCATTGCTTTCTGATTCGAAGCTCATTATTTGCGGGTTTTTTACGTTCAAGTGTAAAAAGATAATTTTCAATTCATTATTTTTTGGCTTAAATTACTATTAAAAAATCTCCACAAATATTGAAATCTTGTCCTGATTTGGATACTTTATATTAAAACTCGAAAAGGAAGGCTCTACCAAATGCTGCTTTTCCTTTGGAACAAAATTTTATCATGTGATTCAGAGTTAATACGCACTATTTGCACAGCCTCTTTAAACTTTTCTTCGAGAATGATACAGATGTTTAACAAAGATACTTTTAATCTGTCGTACAACTAGGATACGAAAGTTTTACTCCATTCGGTGCTAATCTGTGGACATCTCTGAACATTCTACAGGCACATACACACAATTGTCCTTTTGTATGACTATATGCGTGCTGACCAGCTTTATTGCTGACGTGAAATAGTTTATTTTAATTAGAACAACGTCGCGCTTAGAAGCTATACGAGCGCTAATTTGAGACGGGCCTAGTCATTTTTAACAGCGATGGCATGGACTTTGCTAATAAGGGAATAATAGAATACAGGGAGTCGAAATAATTGTAAATTTTGGCTTCTGATGACTTGAAAAGTAGAAAAAGCATTTTCGTTTTTCCCGTACCCGTTTCGTTTTTCCCGAATACCCGTTTTAACCCTTTAGCTCCTAACGCCAGCTATAGCTGGCATCCATAAGGCAAACTGCGGAGACGAATGCCGGCTTCATCTGGCGTCCATAACGCAGACCGCGGAGATGAACGCCGGCTTCATCTGGCGTCCATAACGCAGACCGCGGAGATGAACGCTGGCTTCATCTGGCGTCCATAACGCAGACCGCGGTGACAAGCGCCGGATACAGCCGGCAGCATTCATTCGAAGTTTAATTATAGCAATAAGAAGGTTAATTATAGTGATTACTGTTTATATAGAAATTATGAATATATTGCTTTAAAGAAAAGTCAATTTTCTTCCAAAAGCATGTCAAGGTGGGGTTGTTCCGGCGAGAGGCGTACACCCAAAAGCCAAAGACTTCCTACTAGGGTTGGGCCGAAAAAAAAAATCAAATTTTTTGTTCATGTCGCGAAAGGGTGAGAAATTAAACGAGGGAAAAAATTAAGGAAATTGATTGATTGATATCTTACGCTCGCGCATCGACCTTGAAAATCGTAAAAATTGACAAAAATCGACTGCTTTTGAATTTTTTTTAATTTTTAAATTTCTCTTTATCTGTTTATTTTAGCATTAGCTGCTAAGTACTGATAATAGAGCTTATTTTATCAAAATCGGTCCATAATTTCAAGTGGCACTTTCGCTCCAAGATTGAAATTACTTCAATATGCAATTTTTAGTTCCTAACCCTCAACATAATCTTCATACATCTTCTTGCCGATGAATTGCAACATATCGATGTATATGCATCAAAAAAAGGTATTTAGGTCTAAAAATATAACAGCTTCATTTATTTTCTTTGTTAATTGTAACACAATGCAAAACTAAGCTCCAAAATTTCAGTATTATTTGTTACTTAAGAACTAATGGCAAGAATGCTGTAAATAACAAACAAAAAAAAATAACAGACCTTTAAGGAAACACTTTAGCTATTAAGACATCGTTATGTCTCTTAAATTTCTTGCATGGAATTATAATCTTTCTTCTCTTTACTTTGAAGTCTGATTTATAGAAAAATTCGGACAATGCGGGCAATAGAGTCGCTTCTAGTCTTCCACAAATTTTTCGTGATGCTTCTGATCAGCGCTGTTCTTTAGATTTTGTAGGCCTGGACACAAATATAGAGTTAGGCTCTAGTAAATAAAGTTTTTTATAGTTTTTTTTTTCAAAGAAAAATTAGGATATCAATACATGAATCCAGCTTCTACTTAGAAAAAAAGTATTAAATTTACTCTAAGCAATTATAAACTCTTATTATAAGATAAAAATGAATGGGTGCAATTTTATTCACAGTTGGAAATATGTCAAATGATTAAATATGCTATGCGTAATTTTCCATGTTGTTTTCTGCTGTTCATTTATTTTTAATATAGGCAACTACAATTTATTATTTTTTCTCTTATGTTAAATGTTTTGGAAAGGTGCAGGAAATAAATTTGCCTATATATTGTAATTTACTAACAATTTCTGATCTACTATACATTAAGTATTTGGGTGCGGTGCCCAATAGCTCCCGGGCATACGTCCGGTTGACCGACCTTAGGAACACTGCTTCTGATACGAGTTTGAGATATCGCTCAACTGCCTGTATGTAACATGGAAACGTTCCATTCAGAAGCTTCACCAGACCGAATAAGGGGAATTGATTTCATCATCACTAATGTCTTACAACAGAGGGGAAGGAGTTAAACTGCAAGCATTCATTTGAATAATTTTTTTTATTATTATTGAAAATATAATTATGGTCATGACGCTGGATGAAAGAAAATACATAAGAGAACTGTGCATTAGATAAATTTTAAAGACGAGGCAGTCAGTCGAAAAAAGAGAAAAACAATCAGAAATTTCAGGAAGTCAAAACTGAATTTTCAATCTAAGGAGGAAATTATACATGGAATTATACTATACGCAAATTATTCAAATAAATACTTGCAGTTTAACTCCTTCCATGCAAGAAATTTAAGAGACATAACGATGTCTTAATAGCTAAAGTGTTTCCTTAAAGGTCTGTTAATTTTTTTGTTATTTTCTGCATTCTTGCCATTTATTCTTAAGTAACAAATAATACTGTAATTTTGTAGCTTAGTTTTGCATTTTGTTACAATAAACAAAGAAAATAAATGAAGCTGATATATTTTTAGACCTAAATACCTTTTTTTGATGCATAAGCATCGATAGGTTGCAATTCATCGGCAAGAAGATGTATGAAGATTATGTTGAGGGTTAGGAATTGCATATTTAAGTAATTTCCCATATTTTTTGTCAACCGTGGAGGGAACTTGCCACCTGAAATTATAGCCCTAAATTAACAATATAAATATAAGTATATTAATTTTGATAAAATAAACTGTATTACTCTTAAGAAGATCAGTACTTAGAAGCTAATGCTAAAATAAACAAATAAAGAGAAATTAAAAAATTAAAAAAAATTCAAAAGTAGTCGATTTTTGTCAATTTTTGCGATTTTCAAGGTCGATGCGCGAGCGTAAGATATCAATCAATTTCCTTAATTTTTTTCCTCGTTTAATTTCCCACCCATTCGCAACTTTTCCGCGGTATAGCGACATGAAAAAAAAATTGATTTTTTTCGGCCCACTCCAACTGCCTACTCGCAATGCGTACTATTATGGAGCGGGGGTCCAGTTAGGTGGCGGCGCTACAGCGGAAGTGAACCGCCGTAGCGAAAGGGTTAAGATGATATACGAGTTTTCGTCTTGTCGGTAATATAGAGGTTAAATCATTATCAGATTTCTGAATAATTGCTAACTGAAAGCACCAATATACATTTATTCAATTTTTTACTTTCTCGTATATGAAGTATAGAAAGTATTATAACATTTTTAAAAAATGACTTCGAGATTTTGATGCATCTCTAAATTTTAAGTCTCCCTGAATGCGAAAAAACGATTTTTGGAATTATATCTGTCTGTTCGTGAATAAGATATTAAAAAAAGCGAAAGTAGGCAAACATAAGAGATTTGGTATGTGGTCTTTACACCTCAACTGAAGCTTTGCATGAAATTTCGGAAGGCATCCGTTAACGGAAAGTCCCTCTATTCCTCCGTGTGCAATATATTTAAAGAACGCAAGTAAGATAAATGGAATTTGACTATGGTTTTATTACCAAAATTGTAGATCTAATCAAATTTTGTATCAAATCCGTCAAATTAGTGACTGTCTATCAATCTGTCTATTCGTGTGTATAAGAACGCGACACGCTACGAACTAGATCAGTGGTTCCCAACCTGTGGTACGCGTACCCCTTTCGGTACGCGAGGGATCATTCAGGGGTACGCGAAAGGGATCTTGGTAATGGCGGAAAACACAAAACATAAGAATATTCACGGTTGGTTGGTTGGTTTGGGATTTATTGGCGCAAGAGCCAAATCTGGCCATGCTGCGCCAAAAGAATATTCTTGCATTTAGTTTCTCAAGTTCGCATAAAAAATGAAACTGAAAATTAAACAAGCCCGAAAACCTATTCATGAAATTAAAAAAGAGGAAGAAGTAGATTAATATCTAATAATTGAGTAATTGTTAGCTGTCATCATAACAAAATGCGAAATTATTTCAGTGCTCATTTCATTTGTTTTCACGTTGAACTAATACTTTTTTAGAGAATGGATTAAAATGTAAAACCAGCAATCAATCCTATAAATTTTATTATGTTAATTGGAGTCGTTTAACTCTTAAGCTAAGCGTTAATAACAAAAACTTTTTTGTGCTGAGGCAGGTTGGAGGGATATAACAGTAGGGGGTACTCAAAAATAAAAACACTTATCAAGGGATACGCGAGTGAAAAAGGTTGGAAATCGCTGAGCTAGATAAAGGAAATTTGGTTCGCGGTCTTTACACAAAAATTGTAGGTTTAGGAAAGAGGTTGAAAATGCATTCTCGATTTTCTTCACAGTGCTAAAAAGCTGGATACAAAACGCGCCATATAAAGTAAACTAGCAGTACGCGCACGGCGTTGCCCGTGGAATCAGGACTTCAACAAAATGAAAAAACAAAACAAAAAACGCCCTCATTGACATGAAAAAGTTTTGAAAACAAAATCAAAACAAAAGATACACATTATTGATTTTCCCGCTTATTTTTTCCGCGATAATGGCATTTTATTTGTAGAAAAGTTAATCCAAAACAATATTAAAAAATTGCAACGTGAAAATTATTATACTGCAAGCAAAATATGCGAGATGAATAAATACGTTAAGATACTGCCGAAAATAATAATCAGTCATTCAATTCAAGGTTATGACGTCACCTGCCCCTTCAATCAATCAAATTGCCATCTGCGTTCCGGAAAAGTGTCGCGGGAGAAAACTCACTCGAGAAAAATAACTTTCATCTGTCCAGGAAAAAATTAATAAAAAAAACGGGAAAAGATATTTTAACCGCTCTTGTTTTAAATTCGACAGAACCGTTCTAGTTATAAGCTGAAAAAAATTGAAAATAATAATGGTATTAGAAAGTCGGATGCAACAAATTTAAAAACAAAAATAACATTTAGATGGCAAAACGGACTATTTTTTAAAAATTTCTCAAAATTCAGCAAATTACGTTAGAAATTCAAAACTAACTTCATTAGAACGGAAATCGCATGCTCTTTCCGATGGTGTATCTATTTTTGTCGTACAATTATTCGAAATCATTCTATTGAGAAATTAGGGCGAAAAATCAAACAGAACAACACAAAACATTAAATAAAAGATTTTCTAGATTAAATTTTAAAATTTCGGCTTCGAGATACATTCAGTCACCATTACGACTACCTGTGTGCCAGATTTCATGGCTGTAAGTACGATAGATTCATCTGGACATCGCAGACAAACACACACACGCACACAAACATTGCCTTTTATAAGTATAGATATATAAAAAAGTCGAGGCAAGTACGCGCCGGTAGTTTCAAAATAGATTTCGCATGTTTGGCCTTTTTGATTTACAACGTGGAAATCACATCTTAATTTTCGCCTATAATTTCGCGCATTGAAATTTTAAAGATTTATTTTAACCCTTCAAAGGGCCATTTTTTTTCTAGTAGTGATATACTAAAATGGCTTTGGGATTGAGATTCATTTAAGAAACGAAATTCATTCAGCGTATTCGATGACATTAATTTTTCTTAATTGATTTTGCTAATTAATAATTAATTATAAAGTCCAGACACTTCGTTATGGTTCGAGACAAAAAATTGGAACATCTAGGTTTTTGTTTCATCGAAAAATGTGGCGAGAACTTATGCCAAACTTAAAAAATGCACTTAAAATTTAATGAATTTGGTGGTAAGTGTACTTACCACGGCCTTATAAAGGGCTATTGAAATGCGTTATACTATTTAAGAGTTCTTATATCAATAATTCGCTTCGTTGGAAATGTAACTTGATCTTTTCTCGACTGCTGCCCGACTTTGTAAGTTTAACAGATATTATGAGAGACCCAAAAGCAATCCAAAATTCTGTACCAAAAAACTAGACGAACGTAAGTGTAAAAATGCAATTTTCAGGTTATTGCAGTTTTGCGTACAGAATCTGATTTTGCATCAAGCCATAACAACGCAAGTCTGTTGATAATTCTTCTTTTATAATTACGAGGATATCAGAGAGTAACTCCTCAGAGGCAGAAGTAAATTTCTTTCAGATTTTACGCTCTCCTGAAAAGATGGCATAATATGAATTACGTTCGTCTGATTCTAAGGTACAAAATTTAGGTAAAGTATTCGCATTTTCTCTACTTGTCTTATATAACAAACTCTGTGTCATATTGAAAAATATTTCATTCTATTTATTTTATACTATTTAATTTATAATTAGTAATAATTAATTATATTAGTAATACTATTTAATTAAATATTTTAAACTTGACAACAGCACCACCTATAATTTAAGATTTATTTTAAGTTTTACTTTAACTTTCTACTGTATGGCAACTGGATGAGATATAGCAACCAATGAAAAAAAGTTGTTCTCAGAATTCTGTTTTGTGATTTTGTTCTGATAGTTGGAGAATTATAATGCCAAATTTAAACTTCCTTTCAACTTGATAAATATTAATTTATATATATTTTCGTGATTTTATCATTCATCTGGAGATCTTGTTGATCATTTGGATGTTTTTAAGTATAAAAGGCGTCCGTGGAATTGTTTCTGCTGCTATTATATGCAAACAAACTTCTGACATTCACATAAAATTTCTTCTTAGAAACTATACAGAATTTTGTCCCATTTTTACCTACAATTACA